>SNQJ01S0081300.1:0-35643 GCA_010110895.2 Picea sitchensis
ATCCAAAAACCTAACCCTAGGAGATGAAGCGCCAAAATTCATGTGGGCCCCGTTTGGGTAAGTTAGTACATCAACTTCCCGGGGTCGTAACTTTTGCATACGATCTCCGTTTTAGGCGTGTGATAGCTCGTTGGAAAGGTATTATCGAGGAGATTCATTTTGGGGGATCAATCATGCCTTTGGATATTATTGAGAACCTTGATATCAAAAAACCTTCATTTAGGCCCTTAAAATGGCCCCGGAAGTTAAAACCTGCTAAAAATAGTAAATTGCCAAAATTGCCAGAAAACTGTTTTGAGCCAGTCGGAAAAGGTGGGTGGCCACCGATATCCACCTGGATCACATTCATTCCTTCCTCTTATGATTTGACATTTTGTGGCTAAATTCATAACTTTGGCATTATCTATATTTTATCTTATCCCCATGCACTTTTTATGTCATGTGTATCTCAAATTGTTGGGCCTACATTGGGTTAATTCCTTTTTCATCATTATTCCATATGTATTATAATGGCACATTGTGGAGTAATTTGGTCATTGGATAAATGTAATTTGGTTTTTGGCTAAATGGGTTTAAATACTACACCTCATATGAAACTATATCCATTAGGTTGGGTGTGTGAAGATACTAAATTGCAAGTAAATCAACAGTGTAAAATCAGATTTGCAATTACTTAGGGCTAATGGTTTACCTTGTTTACCATCCATGGACCTTGGGGAAGTACTAGGAGAGTTTTCCGCGAGGGTTTCCCTGGAAAAAAAGGTACCCTAGGGGCATGTAAAGGTAGTTTTATCTTGGTATTGAGGGATGATTTATATATGATTATATCCACTGAATTCATCTAGAAATGAAAAGTATTCTTTCCTTGCTAAGAAATTTAGGACTTGGTCAATGAAAGGTAAGGGAAAACGATATTTTCTAGTGGCTTTATTCAACTCCCTGTAGTCCACACACATTATCCATTTTCCATTATTCTTTGGGACAATGACCAAGGGTGAAACCCATTCACTATCAGAAATTGGGTAAATAAATCCAACATCTAGGAGATTTTGCAATTATTACTTGACAATGTCTTTTAATGCAATCTTATTTAATGTATATGTGATGGGTGAATATGGAAGGTGGATTCCTTTGATTTCTCTGTAGTCCCATGCAAAAGTTGTAATGTGTTTATTGAGAACATCAAGGAATTTATGTTCTTGTCCATCACCGAGGTTAGTTTTTATTTTTAGTATTTTAGAGGGATATATTTCTATAATTTTGATAGTTGAATTATCAACTTCAGTTGTAAAAATTTCTACCCATGATTCTATTTCTTGATTAATAGATGTTTCAGGTTTCTCTTCAACATTTATATCTTCTATTTTCACATCAACGAGGTATTGATTTTGCATAAAATTTGAGATGAAGGTATCTTCATAAATTTTATTGCTATCTAGGGCTATTTTGATGGTGCAAATGGGATAAACAGTCATCTAAAATAGGTTCTCTTGTTCTTCTACCCACATTGGAAAATTTTATTTTATTAAAGGCTTAGCAGGAGGGTAAAGAACTATTGTTTTTTGGAACTAACCATTAAGAATGGTCATGCTCCCTTATCTACACCTGATATGGCCAACCAAGGTATTCCCAAGATGAGAGGATACCCATTAAACTTGGACTTGGGTTGGAGAACTAATAAACCAGTGGAATATTCCCAAGAATCAATGGAGAATATTATGTCTTCTAGCATCCCCTCAAGTTTCACTATAGACCTATATACAAGTTCAATAATTACATTAGATGTATTTCTTAAGGATCCCTGGAGGTTTAGTATTTGGATTGTATCTTTAATCATGAAATTTATTGTTTCCCCTAAATCTATCAAAGCGTTTTGGATCAAGTTCTTGTTAATGTGTACATTCACTATATGCCTGTCAGGGTCCAAACACTTAGGAACAAATATCCTCCCAAGCATGAGATCTACTAATTGTCCCATGAAATTAATTGTAGGGGTATATTTTTCCTTCCTCCCAAGCTTCTTCATACATTCCTCTTTGATTAATTTTTTATAGATAGGAACATCCGTGATAGCTTGAAGGAGGGGTATTTTAACACACAAGCTCTTGAGCTCTCCTAACAATTCATCTTTTTCAGGTGTGTATGTTTTCTTAATGTTCAACCTTTCACGATATGGTGGAGCTTGTGGAAGGGTAGGTTGTGGTAACAAGGTAACCTCTTTTGCATGTTCTAGATATTTTATAAGCTTGGGGATGAGAGGATCATGTAGGAATTTTCTTGATCTAAGGTTTTTTTTTTAAACATCTAAGGGGTAGGTTTGATATGTGGCATCATTATTATATACAGGATGAGCCTACTTATTGTTTGGATTTAGAGCAGTTTGAGCATGTAGTTTTGGCTTCTTTGGAGGAGCAATATTCTGGGGAGTTTTATTTAGTTGAGGAGGAGGAGAAGGCATTAATGCTTTTGTTGAAAATTTTGGGGCCTCCATCCTTTTGGAGGAATATTTAACTAAGGGTTTTGAACTAGAGGATGGTTTTGAAATGGTTGATAAGGAGAAGGAACATGTTGGATTGTGTATTTCCATTGATTTTTCATAGTCCAATGGCATTAGTTATGAAAATATCAAGGTTTAGAAGGATTTTGTGTATTGTATCGACAAAAATAGTGAAGGAGGATTGTAACTCATACCTTGTTGGAAGGGTCTTGGTGCTCCTGGTCTTCTTTTGTTGATAAATCTTATTGATTCCACATTTTCCTTTGTTCCTTGATATGTATCTTTTAAACTTGACAGATAAGGACATTTTTTAGTTGCACAAGGTTCTTCACAAATTGTACAGACCTCCACCATGTTGAGTGAGAACTCATTCCTAGGATGCCCTTTAGTGAATTTAGAATAAAATATAGCTAGTTCACTTTCTGCGTCTTCATGTTTCTTCTTAACATACAAGGTATCCATTTTCATAGCTAGTGAATGAAAATTGTGGATCTTAATATCTTCTAATAATCCTCCTATCTCATTTTTAATAAGATTTTAAGGGTTAGAAAATTTTCTTACCATTCCTTTATCACTTCTACCTTTCTTTGTAGAGGACCTATAGTAGTTATTGTATATTTTCTTGATGTCTCCATAATCCATCTAGAAGATATCCCCATTTTCTAGGAGATTCAATGTTTCCACAAGTTCTTCCTTTACTCCTCCGAGGAAGACAAGTTTTAGTGAGTCTTCATCCACATTATAATTGTGGGATATCTTGTAGATAAATTGAAATATTTCCTCAAAGTTTTCAAGGAATTTATTCTGTCCTTGGGTCATCCAGAAGATTTCACCTCTTATATCCATTTCTCTACAATAGTTCATGAACTTGTTATTGAAAGTGTGCTTCATTTGGTCCTAGCTTGTAATGTTATTTCCTTATAATATCATGAACCATTTAAAGGTTGAGTCTTTCAGAGTTTCAGGAAATAGCTTGAGATTTTGTTCATATGAGGTGTAGTCATAGGTCCTACACACAATTTAAAACCCAAACAAAAAGGTTTTAGGATCTTTTGAGATGAGGCCATGGAAGTGAGGTAGGGAAGAGGGGTTAATTTTTTTAATTTTTGTTTCCCCGTTGGTTTCTTTAATGGGAAACTCAATGAATTTTTCTTTCTCTTCTTCATAAGCCATTATATAGTGGGATGAATATTGGCCTCCCTATGAGATATTCTCAAATACTCTTTCCCTTTCTTCTAATAAATCCTCAAAATTTTCCTATGCTTCTTGGAAAAGTGTCTAACAAATAACTTGTTGATTTTCTTGATTGATAGGACCTATTTCTATGGTTTGGGATTTTGGTAAAAAAAATCTTGTTCTATCCCTAGGTCGATTCATTCATCTAGAAATTTTTAAAACAAAGTGATTGAAAATTGAATCTTTTTCTTTTCCTATCTGATAATAAAAAGTATGCATGAACACCACAATTTTTTTCTTTTTTTTTCGAAAAACAAATAATGTAAATGTTGTGTAATGTTTATCACCTCCCCTACAATAGTTCCAAAAAGTTGTGAGCCTTGGAATAGAAACAATAATGATTCCCTTTCCTTTACTTTAAACTTTAATTATCAACTTGGGGTTTGTACAAACTTCTTAGGTACCATGCATAATATATGCATAATACACCTATTTTCCTCTTATGCACCTTTTGAATGCTTATGGACATATCTATTGTTTGGGGATGTGATATCCTAGCTCTTACTTTGTGTACATGATAAGGGGGAAGAAATCATTAAGCAAGCAAACCATAACTTAAAATCGAACTAAATCAAGAATGTTGGAAATGAATAAGAATTTATCTAGGATCACATATTACTTCAAAGGAAACTATTTTAAGGTGGAAAACAAGACATTGTTGATGAAATCATTGCACAAAAAAAAACTAAAGAGAATTAAACTAGAAAAAAAAATCATTTTGTTGGATGGAAACTATGCTACATGCAGAAAAATTTATCTCTTGCCTAATTATCTAACCCCTCATAAAGTACCATAGCATGATATCCTCAAATTGAAATTAAGTGGAAAAATGAAAGGAAACCTAATTCTATGTTGTTCTACATGAACTATTGATAGTCCCACGAGAACTATAACCGTCCTACAAGAAAGTTTATAGGAAATGTTAAAAAGGTTCAAACAACTTATTAATTCTTTCTAAGACTGATAAAATAATCAAAACATGATATCATGTTTTGAAATGAGAATATGAGCCCAAAGAAAAAAATCCTAATGATTTCTTACAAATATGTAATTAATGTTATAGGAAATAGAGCTAAAATTACATTCATGAACATAACTATGTGTTTAGCATGCTAACTACTTTAAGCAATTTAAAAATTAAGCTAAAACATAAAGACATAAAAATAAAGAGTATAGAAGGGTTCTTGATCCCTCATGAGTGTGCCCTACCCAAGAAACACAAGGAACCTTGAAAAGACTAATGAGATGAAAATTAGAAGATCTTCATTTATTATTCAAAGCAAGTACATCAATGGAGCAAAGCTCCAAGTTCTCAAGGTCTCTAAACGAATGAAAAATTGCAACCCTTTATTTCTCAATCAAAAACTAACTCATCAAGGCTAGTCCTTGAATTTTATTTATACTCCTAGGAAGATCAAATCTATCCTTCAATCACGGAGGAATTTTGAGGCTTTGTTCGCCATAATTTACTCAATCAAAATCCTCATCCTCCATTGGTTGTCTTCTTGATTCTTGAAGTATGAGTTTGAGGAAGTTGGACTGAGGTGACTCTTTAATATATGGCAGGTGAAATCATGGTAAGTGAGGGGACAAGATCAGTTATTTTTCTCTAAGTGTTGGGACCTCCAAACTTCCATGTGTGGATTGACCTGTTTAAGTTAGACTACTTATATAATACTATCATAAAAACTAAGCATAAACATAAGCATAACTCATCACATAACAAAATCAAATCATTCATTAAATAATTTCCAAACAAGCACAATTCATATTAAGTATGGTAAAAACAAGTGAGTTTTTAGATACAAAGGTTGATTCAGATTTTATGAGCACAACGAAATGACTACAGATTATTAATAGATGCTTAACACAAAATAATAGAGATATTGTAAAACTAGTTTTCTATTCAACAAGGAAATAAGTTGAAACTGTAAAATGCAGTGGAAAACAAGCTTGTTGGAATGGTGGTGACTTATCTCTGAGAAGAGATGTCACGGTTATACTCATTCGCAAGAAGATGATTACAATGAGGCTCTGAAGGCCTTTTTAAAATAAATAGGAGTGTCACAAACCCTAGACATCCAAAAACCTAACCCTAGGAGATGAAGCACCAAAAGTCATGTGGGCCCCGTTTGGGTAAGTTAGTACATCAACTTCCTGGGGTCATAACTTTTGCATACGATCTCCATTTTAGGTGTACAATATACCATTGGAAATAACTATCTGAGGAATAAAACTATTGATGAAAATTTCATGATTAACTACATTGACATCTACATACCCAAAAAAATTGGTTTAGGGCCTCGAAATAGCTCTGGAAGTTTAGGACCCAAAAAACTGCTAAAAATAGTAAATTACCAAAATTTCTAGAAAGTTGTTTTGAGCTAGCTGGAAAAGGTGGGTGGCCACCGATATCCACCTGGATCAATTCTCACTCCTTAGGAAGAAATGGTATCCATTGTGTTGAGTTCCCCCATAAGATGAGGAAATTTCTACTGAATTTGGCCCCGAGTGAGCCACTTGCCTTGGTGGAGGCACTGCCCTACTTTGATGACTCAATAAAATTGGAGCCTTTGTTGTCGAGTGCACTTAATATGTGTGTCCACAATCTGATCACCATATGCATGTTGTTTGCGGTCGGGGTTGAGATTTGTTGGTGTCAATTGTTCTGCTACGTCTGAGGTTTCCAATAATGGTGGGAAATAAGGCCGAAGGAGGTCCACGTTGAACATTGGGTGAAGGCCAAGGAAAGGAGGAATGTTGAGCTCAAAAGAATTATCCCCCGCAACCTTGGTGATGGTGTATGACCCATAATAGAGTGGGAAAAGATCTCGATGGGGTCCTGTAAGGCGTTCTTTCTGCAAGTGCAACCAAACTTTGTCACCCACCTGAAACTTATGTGGCACCTGATGTTGATCATGACGTTGCTTGTACTTGTCATTGGACTTTTGTAGGATATCCTAAACCTGTTGGCGGATGTGTTGGATCCGCTCAATGAACCAGGTGGCTCTGTCAGCTTTAATTGGAGTAGGAGATGAGTCTACCAAGGTGACCGCAAGGGGAAGTGAAACATCTATGGGACCCAATGGTTGGAATCCCAACCCCACCTGAAAGGGGTTGTGGCCAGTTGAGCTATGCAGGGATCAGTTGTAGATATGTTGGACATAGGGAATACTCTCATCCCATGTGCGAGGGTGCTTGGAATTATACATATGTAGGATATGAACGATCATTCGATTTACGACCTCGGTTTGTCTATCTGTCTGGGGGTGGAAGGCTATGGATTTGGTGAGCTTGGTGTCCAGCAGTAACCATTTGACCAAAATGTGCTGAGAAATAGACTATCCCGATCTAAGACAATGGTTTGTGGGATTCCAAAATGTACCCAGACTCGTTCAAAGAAGATCTTGGAAGTGGCTTCTATTGTGATGCGCTTCTTGCAGGCAACCATAATTTCCATCTTAGAAAAGCGATCAACAACCACAAAAACACAGTCATTTCCCCGCTTGGTGGATGGGAGGCCCGACATGTAGTCCATTGAGATGGATTCCCATGTCCTATCAGGAGTATTAAGGGGGGTGTACAGGCCCTATTACTAAGTGGTCGGTTTGGAAATAGCACAGGAAGTGCAAGACCTAATATACTTGCTGACCTCTTATCGAAGTTTCCACCAGTAGAAATGTTTTTGTAGCATCGCCATTGTCTTTTCGATGCTGAAGTGTTCTGCCACCGGACTATAGTGGGATTCCCATATCATCTTCGCTCTCTCGCTTGATGGAATGCATATATGGCCCAGATGACACAACAACCCATCCCGAAGATGGAAATTATCGACAACTACGTTTGCACCCAACATTTGGTAGATGGTGGCAAAGTCTGAGTCTCTCTCATATATTTGGGGCCATCCAAAGATCTCATGGCCATAAGAGTCTTGTACCATGGTGAGTGTCATGACTGGTGGTCTACTAAGGCAATCAATGACGCAGTTGTTGCTTCATGTTTTATACTTGATGTTGAGGTGGAATTGTTGTAAGTATGTGGACCACTTTTGATGGTGTTCATTCTGTAATTTGCCTTGTGTCTGCATGAACTGCAGTGGATTATGATCAATGTGGATGACTGTCTCCTTCCCAAGAATGTAATGTCTCCACTGGCAGTAGGCTTGCACAATGGAGTACATTTCTTTGTCGTAAGTAGGGTACTTATGGACAACATTTGATAGTGTCTCACTATGATAGGCCACAGGGTGGTCGTGCTGAGTTAGAACGACACCCACAACATAGTATGAAGCATCTATCTCGATCTCAAAGGGATGTTGCAGGTCTGGGTACTGGGGATGAGCACAAGTGCTGCTTCAAATCATCGAACTCTTGTTGTTGGGACCGGCCCCACGCAAATTTTTCCTTACCACCACCCCTGGTTATTTTGTTGAGGGCCCATGCAATATGGGAGAATCCCAACACGAACCTGCAGTAGAAATTAGCAAGGAACAAGAAGCTTCCAAGCTCAGTGAGTGTGGTTGGGGATGGCTAGTCATGGATGAATTGTATCTTGGATGGATCCACATGTACGCCATGTTTATCAACAATGTAGCCTAGGCAATAGACCTTGTCCATTCCGAAGAATCATTTTCCCAAGTTGGCATATATCTTGTGTTGTCGCACAGTGTGCAAAACTTGTTGAATATGTTGCAAGTGTTCTTCCCAAGACTTGTTGTAAATGAGATTGTCATCCAGAGACACCACTAAAAAATTATTGGTGAATGGTCGCAGGATATCGTCCATCATCCTCATGAAAGTGGCTAGAGCATTTGTCAAACCAAAGGGCGTGGCCAACCATTCAAAAAGGCCTTCCTTTGACTTGAAGGTGGTCTTCCATACATCTGTCTGTTCTATCAGGACCTGGTGCTATCCAGACTTCAAATTCTTATTGTGTCTCCAAAAAGGATTTCTTGTCCATGTATACAAAATCTTCCTAGGGGACTTTGGATTTCAGGTTTCCCAAGGCATCATAAATTGTCATCTTGATACGACCATGATGTTCTAGTGTGTCCTTTCATCCTTTTACCTTGGTGCTCATTTATTTCAAGGATTGTAGAAATAAACAAAGTATGTTGAGGCTCTTCTCTGGTTTCTTTTGGGAGAGGTACCTCAATTAATGAAGGAGTATGAAATGGTATGAATAGACCAAAAAAATGCTTCCTTCATATGAAATGTACTTGATGATGTGGTAGGCCACCCCAGGACAAGGTTGAGGAAGAATTTCCCTCTTAATGTCATTTTTGTCTTCCAAAGGATTTTCATGTTTTAGGAAGAAGAGTTTCTTAGCATTGGTGGCTTCTTATATCTCTTCCTTGTCCCGGGAAAACCAATAGGAAATCTTGATACTTTGAAGTTTTCTTATAGAATCCTCATCAAAAAATATTTTCATCCCCCTAAGTAGAGTCACATATTCTTGTCTTTTGATTATCTAAAAATTCAGTGAAAACTCTAGAGTAATATCATCTTTTTATCTCCTTAACCTATCAAAGTATCTCAACCAATGACTCCTCTAAAATATCTCTACTAATTCAGGGTTCTCATAGAGTTTGTAGGGTTTAGTGGGTTCTCATTTGTTAAACCCATCTCCCATTTTCATGTTCTTAAGCTTTGGAAAAGAAAAGAACTGTGTGATCCCTATTGTAGGTGTGTTGAGGTAGTAAAAAGATGATATTAGCTATGTATATTGCAATTTTTAATGTATCAAATTTATTATTATTTCATATTGTTCCCAAGGATTTGAAAAATAATGTGGTTAGGGTTTTTTTCCATAGAAAGAGAAATTAATACTCGAACTTGCTCATGAAAAGATACAAACATTCTTGACTAGGGGTCTAGGATGAACCAAACTTATCGAGATAAAAGTGACTTATTATGAGAACCTTACTTAGTTCCATGTAGGAAGAAAAATGAAAGTTTTGAGATGGATTTGTGGAGAATTTTATCTATGGGAGAATTTGTTTAAAATCACCTAAACGAGGCACCTACAGGGTTATGATAATCCATAGGAAAATTAAGGCAATATGTATTGTTTTAATATAAGATAACAAGCTAGGCATATCAGGATGATAACATTTTGTAGAAGGAGGATTACAACCATGTAAAGGGTTTCAATATTATAATACCATGTGGAGAAAGTTTTAAAGTTGTCTTGGCAAAACCATATGTAGGGTCATGGGATTTTTGTGAGAGAAAATTTTATTATAACATGAGCAAGGTATATGCAGGCAGATATTTTTTTTAATGATACTCTTAAGTGCATATATAGGCTTGTGTACATCAACTTGAAGAGAAAAAAAATATCAGGATTATGGCATTCTGTGGGGAAAAATGCAAACCTATGGTGGCTTTGCAATGCACATGCAGGTTTGTGAAATATATATATTTTTTAAAGAGACCAAGGCATACACAGTTGTGAAAACAATCTTGAAGACAATATGAGAGAGTAAAATGTCCAAAAAATTTATGGTTTCAACCAACCTGTAGGTCGGATTTTTCTTATGGATCTTGAATTTTAAGAGGCCCGACCCATGTTTTCGTGCTTGCAAATTCTCTGACAGTTGTTTGTTAGAGAAACCCCTGCTGTAATACTCTGCAAATTATAAGATGATTAATGTGAGAATGGATGCGAGAGTACCTTAGGTTTCATATGCTTTGATTTGTATTTGCTAATGTATTTTGTAGTCACCTTGTTGATGCTGGCGGTCATTGTTATGTTTTTTTTAGGTTTCTTGTAAAACTGCAGGGGATCTCGTAAATGAGTAGAGTGTCCTATATAGGAACAAAGGATCTTGTAGATAACGGGGGATATTTATTTTTTAGTTTTTCATATTTCCATTACCATGGTGATGCTTGCTGTGAAAAAGAAAAATCAGTTTTCTTTTAAAACAATGCTTGTTGTAGATTTTTTTTTATAGATTCCTATAGGTTATCTTGTAGAAAACCTGTTGGCTATAGGTTTTCCTGTAGGGCTATGTGTTTTTCCCAAATAACGTTTGAATTTTATTGGAGGATGGATAGAGTGTTATGAAGTGGATGTGGGATGATGTAAAATGATATAGATAAAAATGTGAAATTATGGACTTAGGGAAATGTGAATATGTGGTATGATATAGAATGTGAATTTATCGTTTGTGTTGGACACGTAATAGTGATAGAAATGGTCAACCATTGGGGAAGACCAAGAGCCATTTGTTTTTGTATATATACATTTATTATCTTAATGCATACCAAATACATCAAGTGTGGAGTTATATTTTATGCCATCATCAGTTTTATGCCATCATCCTGTCTTATGCCATTCTGGCCTGACAATGGTATCAGAGTGTAGGCGAACACTCCATTTTATTATCGAGGCGTTTTATCTCCCCAATTGTACGAAACACCTCCCTCTCTGGTTATTTGACCTCTAGAAGTCCGGACGATTCCTTTTTTGGCATTAGTTTCAACATGTCTCCTCCTTGGCACCCTCTATGCATCATCTCTTCATTGGTTTGTATTGTTCGTTGTATCTGTAAAACCTAACCTCTGATTGCACCTCAACTTTACGCTCCTCTATATTGAACCTCTTGCTAGCTACGAATCCCTCACACTCTATCTCTATTGTTATTCCATGCGACCTCATTTATGTTTTCCATGGATTAAGCAAAACCATAATTCTCTCCTCCATTAATTCACATTTTGAATCCCTAATTTTTCATATGCTCCACCATTATGTGTACACTCAACAAGGCACACGCGAGACTATTTTTTGAGTTTGAGAGGCACGAGGGGAGGTCGGACAGTCTCAAAGAATAAAATTGGTTTAGGAGTGGCAAGTGATTAATTTGAATCTGATTCTCGTCGGCTGTTCCATGGCATGGGTGATGAAGATATTCTCAGTGGTGATACAATGTCTCAACCTCAAACATATCGTTGTTGATAACATAGGGTGACCTCATCGATTTTTCTTAACCATAACCTATTTTGTGACGGTCAATTTGGGCAGTGACTTCATTTGTTTCTTCACGTTTTTGGGCAGTGACTTCATTTGTTTGTTCACGTTTTTAGTGTCATACACATGCCCCATTCCCTTCCATATATTTTTTTACTGTCCACATGATCGCTGCATGTTTTAATATCGCACGGTCCACATGATCTCTGCATGTCTTCTCACCTAATTTCGTATGGTCCACATGATCTATGCATGTTTTAATATCAACGGTACTGCACACCTTTGTTGATATATTTGGTGGGCATCTCGGAACATTTCTTCATATATACTGCATTGATTTCCCTTTCTTAAACTAGTGCAATTGTCCCTCATTCCAATCGTTTCCCTCACTAGAATGGTGCCAGAACAACCGGATAGTTATGGGCGCTTAGTTTGTTCCAACAACATAGTTTTGTCACCTTAGTACTACTCGTGCTCCAGAGGTACCAATAAGAATGGGTCCAAATCAATATTCACTTCAGGTTTCCCAGACCCATAACGCCTGTTATCACCATGTAATTTCCAGATGGTACTCGACCTTTCAAATTTTGGTGAAGGTTTATACCGCCACGGAGAAATGATGAATTAGAGGACTAGGCTATATATATGGCAACGTATGGATAAAATAGCGGAAATGCAAAGAGTAGGACTCGGCTAACCGTCGATCCTGAAAGAGGCCCGGATCAACAGTTGAGGCGCATATCGGAAATGTAACTAGCACTTATATTGAACAATCGATCGATGGCCGGGGAAACCCGTCGCGGTTTCATCACAAGATGCCTGGCGCCACCAGAGGTACATCGGGGCAAAAATCGGTCCACTCAAAACCGCTTCGCCTTGTCCCCAAGATTTCTGAAAGACAAGCACTACAGATATTTCTGCGAAATGGCTGGCGAAAGTAAGTTGGGGGATTAAACCATTTGCAGATGAATTCAATCATTGCACGCATATTAGTTTTCAAGTCTCAGTTTCCATGATTTCAAGCAATTTTGACCAGTCATCTTCCAAGGTGAATTATGGGAAAACTAGAGCAGATTTTGAGAAACTGAAAGAGGTTTATACTCAACATGGGCCATAAAACAATAACATCCCCCATATTTTTCATAGTTGTTACATACTGGGAGAATCGAGGACATCTTGGAACCTTATATTTCTGGATTCAAGATTTTTTCCATTAGAGACATATTTTTCAAATGTAGATCCCAGACAGATAGAGAAAAATTGCACAAAAGTGAGAGAGGTTTTTATTCAAGAAAAACTAATGTACAAAAACCTCTCCCAGATTTTTTACAGGTATCACAGACGGACTGGGAGATTTGAAGAAATCTCTGAACACTATTTTTCAGTTTCCGTATTTCCCTGTTCGAGACATGTTTTTGCAACACGTGTTCCGGCTAGTTAGAGATGAATTTGGAGAAACCCAGAGAGTTTTTTCTTCACAATGAGATGAGGTACAAAAGCCTCTCCCTGATTTTACACAGATTTCATGGACTAGAAGATTCGAAAAAATATTTGAACCCTATTTTTCAGTTTCCATATTTTCTTGTTCGAGACATGTTTTTGTGGCATGTGTTCCGGCGAGTTGGAGATGAATTTGGAGAAACCGAGAGAGATTTTTATTCATAATGATCTTATATACAAAATCCGTTCTCAGATTTTACACAAATATCACGGTTTGAGATTTACAGGTGGCGTTTTGAAGCCTACTTTTTCGTGTAAATGGTTTCCAAATGAAACATTTCTTTATTTGTAACCGGTTTGGAAACAAAGGGCCTCACTGTTTGTATAAATTTTAAGAGATACGTATGTATCGGGGTTGGTAGAAGTGAAAGGGCACCTTTTTGGTTGTATCAAACTATATTTGTAAATTTTCTGAATCTGAATTGAATACAAATGCAGAAGATTTTGAAGTCTCTATGAAAAGATTCTAACGTGTGGTGATATGAGCTTTGTTTCCTTTCATCGTATGTATTTCATGTAGCCTGTCATTTCATTTACATTTTTTTTTGTTTAAATTGGATAGTTTAAAGGCCTAGAATTCATCCTGTGACGCTCTTGGCTTGAGCAATTTAAACTATGTTATTGTCTTCTTAACTTATTCAGAATTCATTTTAGCGATGCTTTGATGCATTTATTTGTCTTCTTTATCTTCCTATACATATTTTTATTTCAAGAATAACTCAGATTCATCACCTTATTTATCCTTTGTCCTCTGGAGAGTTCTATCAGTCGATGCATTGTTTTCATTCACTTTCAAAATTTTGACTCCATAGTCCATAGTGTTCCCTCCTTCTTTGCCAACAACTTTATTAAAAAATCCCCAAAACAAACCAAATCTAGCCACTGATTTCCATAGATATATCAAGTGACACGAGAGAGCCCTCTCTGAGTTGAGAAGGCTAGTGCCTCAACTCTAAAGCTAGTTGAAAAAGTTACCTCTGTCGTTTTTCTATTCAGCAGGACAGAATTTACAGAGTGCTAACATTCTGGCATCATTGTCGGGGATGAAATTGAAAACTTTTCCCTGGGAAGAACAACATGGTTGAGTTCTAAGGTCTGAGAGCAGCAGACATTTAGTCACATATTGGTTATATTCCTTCTCTGGCGATTTCACACATCAGAAAATCAGTTTGAAGGTGATTCCATTGGTAGAAGAATCCATAAATTTAAGTTTTCATTGGCGACTCCACTCTCAATGCAGAATCCAGCTTCCAAAACATCATTGGTGACTCCACTGTCTGAAGATGAGTTTAATATCTGCAAGGTATGCTCTAATGAATCGCTCTCATATTCCTGGCTTTCCAAATCCCATGCCTTGTGTAGATTGGCAAAGATATCTGCCAAAGTTCAAAGATCAAGAAGGAGATGATGTTGCCTTTCATTTGATAAAATTCGACATGCACATACATAGGCTAGAGGTTAAATTTCCTGAAGACTACTTGATGAAGATGTTTATGGAAACCTTAGAAGAAGAAGCACGATCATGGTATGAAGGATTGCCATCTGCTAGTCTATTTTCCCTTGAATACTTTTATTCAGTATTTTGTGTGAATTATAAGGAAAGTTACACATCTTTAGTTCTGGTTGAAAATTTATGTGGAAACTTTGACAATCTTATTCAACGCATGGGGATTGATATTAATGATGAAGACTTAATGTATGATGAAATAGAAGAATCCCTTTACAAACTAGCCTCTCATCAAGAAGAGTTAGTAGAGATTAGTTGTATTGGTACACAGGATCATTCTGAGCAAACATTAGCTTATTCTTTGCTTGAAAATGAAACAAATTAGCATCATAATGTTGACATTCAGGTCATATCCCATGAAATTAATGAAAATTCAAATCCATGTCATCCTTATTACAGTCAAAAGTTTGGGGAGAATCATTCAAATTGTTTTACATCTCATTCATTTTTTGAAGACTTCTATCATGAAGAAATTGTTGAAAATCAGGCTATTGAAATTATATGTGCAAAAAGTCTAGGAAGCAGAACCATTAATAAAGATAGCTACTCAAAGTTACGAAGAAATATTGAAGAAGAGTAGGTTGTTTTAGGTCTTTTGGATGTTGCGAAATCCATTCATGATTTCACCTCTATTGATTTGACATATTCAAGAATTTTAAAAAGGCAGGATGGCATTCTTATTCAAGAACATGAAAGAGTATTTTCGGTTTTTTCTAAAACACATGAGGTTGTCGTTTCATATAAATATTTCCCAGAGCAGATAAAGCATGTCTTTGTTGTGGATGATGTGAAAAATGATCATCTTGTTGCATGTCCATTTGAGGAGTGTAAACCATATGAAAGAGATTGTCTTTGGGTTGATTTTCAAAAGGGGATAGTCCTACATGTCTTCAAAGACCCTTTTGCGAGTAATTTGGAATCATCAGAAAAAATAGAGCACCTGTTTTTCAAGAATGCAAGGATAAATTGGGGTTTGCAGTTTGAGTTATCATTTGCTGCATTCTTTTTTCTATTTGGAGGAGTTGAAAGCAAGTTGTAGTCGAGGGGTCATTTACTTGACTGGCTTCATTGAAATTTTGAGATCACTTGATTCAACGTTGGTTCCAGCAAGTAGGGTAGGATAATTTGTATATAAACAAGCTTGAAGACCAAGCATTTTTGTCAATTTTAGTTTTGTACTTCAGCATGGATGTTTTCAGTTTTCGGCAACTATTGGTTTTCAGTTTTAGATGAAGGAATGGTACAGGCGTAGTCTTTGAGATGGGATCGGTTGAATGGATCGAATGCTTGGTATGTGTTTTTATCGCCGCACAGAGAGGACGTTGTCTGCAGTTGGAGCTGGATATTGACACATGCAAAATTTAGAATTGTGGCATGAGAGAATTGTTTCTCTGAACAATGTCTCATTCGGTTCTTGGATGGTCTACATTAAATCTTTGGTTGAATCTAGGCAAAAATTTTATCCATTATTGGGAAAATAAAAAATATTTTAAATATTTTAAGGTGACGTTGGCTCTTATAGCCATTTTCTCTACTCTCGGGTCTATTACAGAGCCATGGTTTGTTTTACCAAAATTGTTTCACCCATAGGCCAAATCTCCACATATCCGAGGCCTACGATGATCGAGATGAAGCAAGCACCAAGTCACATCGAGGAATATCCCACAACGGGTTCTAAGGGTGCACTACAGGTCTATAAGGCATGCAACCATTGGTGGATATAAATGAGTTTTTGTCATTTCAGTTAATCGATGTGGGATAAACACTCACAGAGAAATAAAAAGAGCGCAAGACATTTCGAGTGCTCGTCTAAGGGGATTAGAAGGAAGCGATATCCATCTGTGCTTGGTTTCATGTGCTCTATCTCTCAGCTTGCTTTGATGCACTCCACAAGTGATCTTTTATCCTCGTTCTAAGGTGAACGACGAATTGATCTCGCCTCATCTGAATTGATCTCTCACTCTATAAATTTCATCTGGCTGGATAGACAAACTACAGAGGTAACTGTTTCAACCAGCTTTAGAGCTGAGGCACTAGCCTACTCAACTGAGAGAGGACTCTATCATGTCACTTGATATATCTATGGAAATCGGTGTCTAGATTTGGTTTGTTTTGGGGATTTTTTAATAAAGTTGTTGGTAAAGAAGGAGGAAACACTATGGGCTATGGAATCAAAATTCTAAAAGTGAACGAAAACAATGCATCGACTGATAGAACTCTCCAGAGGAAAAAGGATAAATAAGGCGATGAATCTGAGTTATTCTTGAAATAAAAATATGTGTAGGAAGATAAAGAAGACAAATAATTGCATCAGAGAATTGCTAAAATGAATTATGAATAAGTTAAGAAGACAATAACATAGTTTAAATTGCTCAAGCCAAGAGCGTCACAGGACGAATTTTGGGCCTTTAAACTATCCAATTTAAACAAAATAAAATGTAAATGAAATGACAGGCTACAGGAAATACATAGGATGAAAGGAAACAAAGCTCATATCACCACCTGTTACAATCTTTTCATAGAGACTTCAAAATCTTCTGCATTTGTATTCAATTCAGATTTGGAAAATTTACAAATATAGTTTGATACAACCAAAAAGGTGCCCTTTCACTTCTGCCAACCCTGATACATACGTATCTCTTAAAATTTATACAAACAGTGAGTCCCTTTGTTTCCAAACCGATTACAAATAAAGAAACGTTTCGTTTGGAAACCGTTTACATGAAAAAGTAGGCTTCAAAACACCACTTGTAAATCTCAAACAGTGATAGTTGTGTAAAATATGAGAATGGATTTTGTATATAAAGTCATTATGAATAAAACCTCTCTCAGTTTCTCCAAATTCATCTCCAACTAGCCAAAACACGTGCCACAAAAACATGTCTCGAACAAGAAAATATGGAAACTGAAAAATAGGGTTCAAATATTTTTTTGAATATTATATTCCATGACACCTGTGTAAAATCAGGGAGATTATTTGTACCTCATCTCATTATGAATAAAAACCTCTCTCGGTTTCTCCAAATTCATCTCTAACTGGCCAGAACACGTGTTTCAAAAACATGTCTCGAACAGGAAAATACGGAAAGTAGGGTTCAAATATTTCTTCAAATCTCCCAGTCTATGACACATGGATAAAATGTGGGAGAGGTTTTTGTACATCATTTTGTCTTGAATAAAAACCTCTCTCTGTTTTGTGAAATTTCCCTCCATCTGTCAGGGATCTACATTTGAAAAATATGTCTCTAAAGGAAATAAATCTTGAATCTGGAAATATAAGGTTCCAAGATGTCCTTGATTCTCCCAATATGTAACAACTACAAGAAATATGGGGGATTTTATTATTCTATGGCCCATGTTGAGTATAAAACTCTTTCAATTTCTCAAAATCTGCTCTAGTTTTCCTAGAATTCACCTTGGAAGACGACTGGTCAAAATTGCTTGAAATCATGGAAACTGAGACTTGAAAATTGATATGCGTGCAATGATCGAATTCATATGCAAATGGTTTAATCGCCCAACTTACTTTCGCCAGCCATTTCGTAGAAATATCTATAGTGCTTGTCTTTTAGAAACCTCAGGGACGAGGCGAAGTGGTTTTGAGTGGACCGATTTTCGCCCCGATGTACCTCTGGTGGTGCCACACGTCCTGTGATGAAACCGTGATGGGTTTCCCTGACCATCGATCGATTTTTTAATATGCGTGCTAGTTACATCTCTGATATGTGCCTCATCCATTGATCCAGGCCTCTTTCAAGATCGATGGTCAGCTGAGTCCTACTCTTTGCATTTCTGCTATTTTATCCATTTGTCGCCATATATAGCCAAGTCCTCTAGTTCATCATTTCTATGTGGTAGTATAAACCTTCACCAAATTTTGGAAGCTTGTGTACCATCTGGAAATTACATGGTGATAACAATGCCAATCTCCACTTTTTCTAAGTATTTCCAGGCATATTGTAGACATTTTTCGTGGGAACACCTTCACTGAAATTGGTGCAACTTCAAGCACCTATAGACAAAGGGTTCTATGCATTTTTTTGAGTTTGGTGTGAAAGAATTCATCCTCTTGTATTAGCAAGAGAATATTCCTATGGAAAACATAGAGAAAATAAGAGAAGACACAGAAAGAAGAATCTTAGAGGCAAGGGGGATTGGCATAAGGAAGCCTCTGATTGTAGAGTTCCATGGAAAATGATCAAAGAAGAAAGAGATAAAACCTCAGACCTGGAGAAAGGTAGAACAAATGTACACTATGTTGTTCTCTATTGCAATATAGGATTAATTTAAGATCTATTTAATACTTCATTTTCTTCTTGAATAGATGCATGACTTATTGACACATGTGCAACCTCTCACATGAAATTTAGAAGATATTTATTCGAAGACTTTGATGACAATGTATATGGTGTACTATACCTTATAGATAGATCATGTCTAAAACCTTCAGGAATGGGCACCATTAGGCTTAAGTTGCCTCGACTACCGAATTTTCTTGTACACAATGCACTTTGTTCATATGTTTGGTGGTAAATTTGAGATACAGAAGGATTCTGACAACATGGTTGTCATGACCAGAATAGAAGATGGAAGCCTATTGAAGCTGAATGGGACAACTTCCCATGCACACACTGTTACATACCTCTCTCATCATGACTTGGGTATAATTCCATCTAGTCTTTTGTGGCATGCTAGATTTGGTCATATTAATTATGACAGTCTTTGTTTGTTGAGAAAGAATGGTGTTTCTGGTCTTCCCACCATTCCTAGAACAGTGAAACAATGTGATGCTTGTATTATTGCAAAACGTGACAAACAACTTTTCCATGATTCCACTTCCATAACATGTAGAAAAATTGAATTGACTCATTCTAAATTGTGCATCCCTGTGCCTGCTCATACAAATGGAAACAAAAATATCATGAATTTTATTGATGATTAAATGAGAATATGTTGGGTATGTTCGTTGAAAAACAAATCACAAGCTTTTGAAACATTTAAAAATTTTCATGTATGGATTCAAAATGAAGCTCAACCTTGTATTGGCTCTCTTCAGACTGATACTGGAAGAGAATATACATATAATGAGTTTGAAATTTACCATCACCAACATGGAATCAAACATCAAACAATAGTTCCATACAATCCTCAACAAAATGTTGTAGTTGAATGAATGAACGTGACACTCCTAAATATGGTTTGTTCCATGATGTTTTTCAAGAATGTTAAATTGATGTTTTGGGTTGATGTATTTATATGTGTAGTTATGTCAAAAATAGGTGTCCATCTCAAGCTATAAAAAAAAAGACTCCATATGAAATGTGGTATGGCCACATCCCTTCTGTGAGACATCTCAGGGTCTTTGGTTCAACCTACTATGCCTTGATTCATAAGGAGAAAATAAGAAAGCTTGATGCAAGGAGTCATAATTGCATCTTCTTGGGTTATTCAAATACTTCCAAGGGGTATCGTCTTTACGATGAGACAAAAAAGAAGTTCACCCTTTCTAGAGATGTTATCTTTCTTGAATCCACCAAGAAAGACAAAATTGTTGAGAGGTGGCTTGATCATCTCGACAGATTCACTTGTGTAAAGACATTATGAATTTGATGATGAGATGCCACATATTGAAGGGGGGATTCCTATCTTGGGTCAATCTCTCGAGTGTCCTTTTAAAGCGCCATATTCTCCTCATGAAGAAGTTTGTGCCACTTCATCAAAACCTGAAGTTATGTTGGATGATGTGATAGAGAGGATTGAAAAGATGAGGCTTGATGAGAAATCAACACCATCTCAATTAGCCAAGCAACCTAGACTATCTCAAAAAGGTCCACCAAAATGGCTCACAAAAACACTTGAAAGTGATCACCCTGATGAGGTCGGCAAAATAGGAATCAAATTGTCCTCAAAACAAGATGGAGGTAATGTAGATAATTCAAAATTAGATGATGTAGATGACATGGATGTTTCATATGATTGTGAGTTTAATTTATCTACTAACCATGAACCGAATTTGTTTAAACAAGACACTTCTAAGATGGAAATAAGCCATGGAGAAGGAATATGATTCTCTCATCAATAATGGGACACGGAAGTTGGTGGACCCTCCATATGCAACCAAACCGATTGGCTGCAAGTGGGTATTCAAGAACAAGTATAGATCAGATGGCTCACTTGACAAGCACAAATCAAGGCTTGTGGAAAAAATATTTTCACAAAAATAAGGTGTTGATTATGAGGATACGTGTTCCCCCTCAACAAAATGGGCTACCATCCACACTCTATTTTCCATGGCAACACAAAATGGATGGAAAATTCATCAAATGGATGTGAAGACTTCTTTCTTGAATGGAGACTTGAAAGAGAATATGTTCATGTCTCAACCAAAAGGATTTGTTGTGAAAGGAAAATAACATAAGGTATGTAAGCTCATCAAATCCTTGTATGGGTTGAAGAAAGCACCAGGAGCATGGTATGAAAAGTTAATCGGGCATCTTATGAAATTGAATTTCAAGCATTTCAATCTTGACGATGCAACTTTTATTTTCATGAAAGTTGGAAAAACTGTTGTATATCTTGTAGTATGTGTATATGATCTCTCTATAATAGGGAACAATGAGAACTACATTGCATCCATAAAGAAAGAGTTGAAGAAAGGATTCAAGATGACATATTTGAGACATCTTCACTACTATTTGGGCATTGAAGTGATTCAAAATCCAAAATACATATTCATCTCCCAGAAGAAGTACATTCAAGAAATATTGAACAAGTTTGGCATGGGTGAGTGTAATCTTATTTCTACTCCAATGGAATAGAACTTGAAGCTCACATCAAAAGAATGGAATGAATTTGAGGATACAACTAAGTATATACAACTTGTGGGAAGTGTCATCTATATTACTATCACCCGACTAGACATTTCATTTGTTGTTGGCATTCTTTCTATGTTCATGCAGAAGCCTTGTGAAGGACATTAGTCTGCTGCAAAGAGAGTTTTAAAATACTTGAAAGGAACTCAATATTTTGGAATCAAGTACTCTAAGGTAAATGACTTCAACCTAATCGGATATTCTGATTCAGACTATGATTCTGCCTACTATGCTTTGATTCATAAGAAGAAAATAAGCAATCTTGATGCAAGGAGTCATAATTGCATCTCTTGGGGTACTCAAATAGAACCAAGGGGTATTGTCTTTATGATGAGACAAACAATAAGTTCACCATTTCTAGAGATGTGATCTTTTTTGAATCCACCAAGAAAGACGAAATTGTTGAGAGGCATCTTGATCATCTGGACATATTCACTTGTGTAAAGACATATTATGAATTTGATGATGAGATTCCACATATTGAAGGGGGGATCCCTATATTGGGTCAATCTCTTGAATCTCCTTTTAAAACACCATATTCTCCTCATGAAGAAGTTTGTGCCACTTCATTAGAACCTTAAGTTCAGTTGGATGATGTGATCGAGAGCATCGAAAATATGAGGCTTAATGAGAACTCAACACCATATCAATCAACCGAGCAACCTGGACTATCTCAAAAAGGTCCACCAAAATGGCTCACAAAAACACTTGAAAGTGTTCATCCTGATAAGGTCGGAAAGACAGTAACCAAATTGTCCTCAAAACAATATGGAGGTAATGTAGATAATTCAAAATTAGATGATGTAGATGACATGGATGTTTCATATGATTGTGAGTTGAATTTATCTACTAAACATGAACCAAATTCCTTTAAACAAGCCACTTTTCATGATGAATGGAAATAATCGATACAGAAGGAATATTATGCTCTCATCAAGAATGGGAAAGGACCCTCCATATGGAACCAAACCAATTGGCTACAAGTGGGTATTCAAGAACAAGTATAGATTAGATGGCTCACTTGACAAGCACAAAGAAAGGCTTGTGGAAAAAGGATTTGCACAAAAATAAGGTGTTGATTATGAGGATACTTTTTCCCCCTCAACAAAATGGGCTACCATCTACACTCTATTTTCCATGGCAGCACAAAATGGATGGAAAATTCATCAAATGGATGTGAAGACTTCTTTCTTGAATGGAGACTTGAAAGAGAATGTGTGCATGTATCAAGCAAAAGGATTTGTTGTGAAAGGAAAATACCATAAGGTATGTAAGCTCATCAAATCCTTGTATGGGTTGAAACAAGCACCAGGAGCATGGTATGAAAAGTTAACTGAGCATCTTATGAAATTGAATTTCAAGCATTTCAATCTTGACAATCCAACTTTGTTTCTCAAGAAAGTTGAAAAAATTGTTGTATATCTTGTAGTATGTGTTGTAGTATGTGTAGATGATCTCTTTATAATATGGAACAATGACAACTACATTGCATCCATAAAGAAAGAGTTGAAGAAAGGTTTCAAGATGACAAATTTGAGACATCTTCACTACTATTTGGACATTGAAATGATTCAAAATCCAAAATGCATATTCATCTCTGAAAAATGACATACTACATTGAAATTGATATTGAAATTTGACATAGTAACATTGTACATATGTATTCATCTCCAAAATACATATTCATCTTCCAGAAGCGACATTAATTACACCAATGTCACCAATGCCCTATTCTTATGCGCACTTCTTGTTAATGATTCCTAATCAATGACAACAGTTTTGTGCACTTGTTGCTAACGTCCCCGATTCCCCCGTCCCATATGCCCTGTGTACCCGCATAATGTGGTAGTGGATTTGCGAAACAACATGTTATTGATGACACGTAAGGGAATTGTCTAAATGTTTTTTATCTTTTTTGAATTTGGCTAACTGTGAAATGTAATTTTGTGCTAAATTGTTTTATGGCATTTGAATTATACAAATCAACTATTTAAATTTCACTTTGAACCATTCTTCATTGACCAAAAAGTAAAATGTTTAATATAGAACTTGAGATCAACAATGTTTATATAGAGTAAACACTTGCACAAGGTTTTGGTGTTTTTGATGAACATAATTAGAAATGAAAAGAAATTTAGTCTAAATTTTTGTATTTTAGTTTTTTTATGGGGATGTTTTATGTGAGAAATTGTTAGATTTGGAGATTTGAGTAGTTAAGTTTGTATAATTCAGAAGGTCCTAGAACTTTTTGGGCTAACTGGGGAGCATTCTTCTCTCCCGAGTTACTTTTCGGGCAGGTTCTCTGAAGGTGCGATTTTAAATTTTTGATCAATCCAGAACTCTGGTCGATTTTTTGAGCATGTGAGTTGGTTTTAAATGAAGCAAAACGGATAAGCTAAATTTCTGAACTTTAATCCATACTAAATTCAAACTACCCCATTCAGACCTTTATTTTTATTTTTATTTTTGCCTGAAAAACAGTTCTATTTTTTGGGTATGTAGCTATCAAAAACAGTTTTTGATAGCTACATATCCAAAAAAAACGTCGTTTAGGGCCTCAAAACAGCTCTATAAGTTCAGGACCCCAAAAACTGCTAAAAATAGTAAATTACCAAAATTGCCAGAAAGTTATTTTGATCCAGATGGAAAATGTGGGTGGCCACTGATATCCACTTGGATCAAATGTGGTCAAAAAGTGTGTCATTGATGGGTCTTTTGATATACATTATAGAGGCCCATCATTACCCCCTAGCTAAAGGTTTCACACACCCTTGTGAAATAAATAAAAAATGAGATATCCACTTTATACTATTGTTGTTGTTGTTATCTTCACCTCTTTCTGATATTTGATATTGTATAACTGGTTATATCCCCTTTCTCATAGTATCTCTTAGTCCTGTCAACCTCTTCTCGCTCTTTATTTTCATTTTCCTTGTTTAAATCAGCCAGTGGTGAAGGTTTTAGGAGAACAAGGGGATTAACCTTTAATCCAATCCACTTTGCTTTTAGCCTCCTCATTGTTTCTTTATACCAAGTGGTTCTAAATAATTCAAGTTGTAGAGTAGCGGGAGAATGTCGTTCCCTCATTTATAGATAATGAGGTAAGGAATTCCACCTCCTATGGTAGGCTTGTGTTGCTTCTTCTTCCAAGAGTCTCAAAGTATCTTCAAGATATGTTATAGCATATTCTTGTTTTTCATCCCAAATTGGGGCCAAATATTGGTCTGAAGAAAGAGTGTTATGGATGTCCATTACATCCTTAGCTATGGAAACTTAAGCCATGATCCATAGGGGGATGTGTATCTCTTCTTCCTTGTACCTTTTTATCTCAATTTACTTGAGCTCCTCATGCCTTAACCAAGATGTGAAAGCCATTATTTTCACATCCCCTACATATGGATTGGGAATCCATTTGTAGGGGCGAGAGAGAAGAAGGTTATGTAAGTAAAACTCACACAACTTATGTTTATTTTATATGTTGTAGTATTTGTATACTTCCACAAAGGATTTAGGGGTCTTAATGGAGCGATTAGCTTGTTGTGCTAAATTTGTTATTTAGAATTTGTACCATTGTTCCTTTAGGGACAATGTGCATATTCTGGATAGTTGTCTACAATTCAACATTTTCTAAGAGAACTGAGCCATTATGGCTGAGGATGCCCCCATGAATTCAATCCTATCATTCTTATTAGCCAACTCCCTTTTGGATTCTTCTATCTCTTTCCTCGATGTTTTATTTTCCAACATTAATTTCTTGATACATTATGTTTCTTGCATCTTCATGATTTTAAATTTTTCATGTAGGTGCTAGAGTCGTTGCTCCAAATCCTTTGAATTACCTTATTTTTGTTTTCCTTTGCTACCTTATGCCATCCTTTTCTATTGGAGGGATTATCTATTGACCTTATGTAATTCGAACAAAGTATAATGTATAAGGGTTCCTATTGGTGTCCTGTTTCTTGATGTTTGCTATTTTTTTCGTGACTTATCCTTCTATAGTGATTTCTCGTTTTCTTGTGGTATTTTACCTTACCTCCTATGGATCCTTTGTAGTACTATAAGAGTCCTCAATTTTGATTGGGGTAACATGTGTGTTACAATTTTAGGAGTATTTTGTATTGTGGCATTTTTCTTCCTATAGGACTACCTTCTCTCTTGAGTGGGATATTTGTCTTTTAACTATAGGAGGCTTGTTGGTGGTTTCTTTATCTTTATCAAGGTGTTGGCCACCTTTTTATCTAAAACCTCCATATTTACCTTATTATTTTTTCTCTTTTGATTGGAGGATCCTATCCCATTGGCCTTCTTTTTATTCCTTACCTCTTCCCCTTCTTCTTCTTCTTTAGAGATTTATACCCTCATGCATTATTGTGTCTCCAAAAAGGATTTCCTGTCCATGTATACAAAATCTTCCTAGGGGTCTTTGTATTTCAGGTTTCCCAAGGCCTCATAAATTGTCAACTTGATAAGACCATGATGTTCTAGTGTGTCCTTCTTTCTTCCTTTTACCTTGGTGCTCATTTAATTCAAGGATTGTAGAAATAAACAAGGTATGTTGAGGCTCTTCTTTGGTTTCTTTTGGGAGAGGTACCTCAATTAATGAAGGAGTATGAAATGGCATGAATAGACCAAAAAAATCCTTCCTTCATATGAAATGTACTTGATTATGCGGTAGGCCACCCCAGGACAAGGTTGAGGAATAATTTCCCTCTTAATGCCATTCTTGTCTTCCAAGGGATTTTCCTGTTTTAGGATGAAGAGTTTCTTAGCATTGGTGGCTTCTTATATCTCTTCCTTGTCCCATGGAAAACCAATAGGAAAGCTTGATACTTTGAATTTTTCTTATAGAATCCTCATCAAAAAATATTTTCACCCCCCTTAGTACAGTCACATATTCTTGTCCTTTGATTATCTAAAAATTCAGTGAAAACTCTAGAGGAATATCATCTTCTTATCTCCTTAACCTATCAAAGTATCCCAACCAATGACTCCTCTAAAATATCTCTACTAATTCAGGGTTCTCATAGATTTTTTAGGGTTTAGTGGGTTCTCTTTTGTTAAACCCATCTCCCATTTTCATGTTCTTAAGCTTTAGAAAAGAAAAGAACTGTGTGATCCCTATTGTACGTGTGTTGAGGTAGTAAAAAAGATGATATTAGCTATGTATATTCCAATTTTTAATGTATCAAATTCATTATTATTTCATATTGTCCCCAAGGATTTTAACAATAATGTGGTTAGGGTTTTTTTCCATGGAAAGAGAAATTAATAATCAAACTTGATCATGAAAATATATAAACATTCTTGACTAGGGGTCTAGGATGAAGCAAACTTGTCGAGATAAAAGTGACTTATTATGAGGACCTTACTTAGTTCCATGTAGGAAGAAAAATTAACGTTTTGAGATGGATTTGTGGAGAATTTTATCTATGGGAGAATTTGTTTAAAATCACCTAAACGAGGCACCTACAAAAATTAAGGCAATATGTATTTTTTAATATAAGATAACAAGCTAGGCATATCATGATGATAACATTTTGTAGGAGGAGGATTACAACCATGTAAAGGGTTTCAATATTATAATACCACGTGGAGCAAGTTTTAAAGTTGTCTTGGCAAAAGCATATGTAGGGTCATGGGATTTTTGTGAGAGGAAATTTTATTATAACATGAGCAAGGTATATGTAGGTAGATATTTTTTTTTTTTTAATGATAATCTAAGTGCATATGTAGGCTTGTGTACATCAAATTGAAGAGAAAAAAACATATCAAGATTATGGCATTATGATTATGGCATCATGGCATTCTGTGGGGAAAATTGAAAGCCTATGGTGGCTTTGCAATGCACATGAAGGGTTGTAAAATATTTTTTTTTAAAGAGACCAAGGCATATAGAATTGTGCAAACAATCTTGAAGAAGACAATATGAGAGAGTAAAATGTCCCCCCCAAAAAAGTAGGTTGATTCTTTCCACCAACCTGTAGGTCGGATTTTTCTTATGGTTCTTGAATTTTAAGAGGCCCAACCCATGTTTTCGTGCTTGCAAATTCTCTGACTGCTGTTTGTTGGAGAAACCCCTGCTGAACCTTTTCTACACTTAAAGAGACTATTTCTCTATGTAAGTTTTGTGATAGCTTGGTGTGGGTTGAGGAGAGCATATGATTTTGGAGAGACGGATCACTAAGTTTATGAATCAAGTAACAAAGCATAATTGTTGGGGTGGAAACTCTTTACTTTGAGTTTGTAGTTTTATCTCTCTGAGTGATGTGACATTCATGTTATCATTGCAAGATAAAAATTGTTTGTCTTATGCTACCCGCCGACCACCATTCCTAGTAATCATATCACACCCTTATGTGATGTGTCATTACTAATAATCATTTCACTTCCTTATGTAATGAAATTCCACCTCCCCTTACGTGTAGACCGAGGCCCACCTCCGTTTCATTGTTTTGCATGTGGAATTTTGGTTGACCATGCAAAACACATATTATGTATTACTTTGCAAATTATAAAATGATTAATGTGAGAATGGATGCGAGAGTACCTTAGGTTTCATATGCTTTGATTTGTATTTTCTAATGTATTTTGTAGTCACATTGTTGATGATGGCGGTCATTGTTATGTTTTTTTGTAGGTTTCTTGTAAAACTGCAGAGGATCTTGTAAATGAGTAGAGTGTCCTATAGAGGAACAAAGGATCTTGTAGATGACGGGGGATATTTATTTTTTTGTTTTTCATTTTTCCATGACCATGGTGATGCTTGCTGTGAAAAAGAAAAATCAGTTTCTTTTAAAACAATGCTTGTAGATTTTTTTTTTATAGATTCCTATAGGTTGTCTTGTAGAAAACCTGTTGGCTATATGTTTTCCTATAGAATGTTGTATTGGACTATGTGTTTTTCCCAAATAATGTTTGAAGGCTATTGGAGGATGGATAGAGTGTTATGAAGTGGATGTGGGATGCTCTAAAATGATATAGATAAAAATGTGAAATTATGGAGTTGAGGGAAATGTGGATATGTGGTATGATATAGAATGTGAATTTATGGTTTGTGTTGGACACGTAATAGTGATTGAAATGGTCAACCGTTGGGAAGACCAAGAGCCATTTGTTTTTTATATATACATCTATTATCTTAATGCATACCAAATACATCAAGTGTAGAGTTATATTTTATGCCATCATCCATTTTTTGCCATCGTGGCCTGACAATGGTATCAAAGTGTAGGCCAACACTCCATTTTATTATCGAGGAGTTTTATCTCCCCAATTGTACGAAACACCTCCCTCTCTGGTTATTTGACCTCTAGAAGTCCGAACGATTCCTTTTTTGGCATTAGTTTCAACATGTCTCCTCCTTGGCACCCTCAGCGCATCATCTCTTCATTGGTTTGTATTGTTCGTTGTATCGGTAAAACCTAACCTCTGATTGCACCTCAACTTTACGCTCCTCTATATTGAACCTCCTGCTAGCTACGAATCCCTCACACTCTATCTCTATTGTTATTCCATGCGACCTCATTTATGTTTTCCATGGATTAAGCAAAACCACAATTCTCTCCTCCATTAATTCACATTTTGAAACCCTAATTTTTCATATGCTCCACCATTCTGTGTACACTCAACCAGGCACACGCGAGACTATTTTTTGAGTTTGAGAGGCACGAGGGGAGGTCGGACAGTCTCAAAGAATAAAATTGGTTTAGGAGTGGCAAGTGATTAATTTGAATCTGATTCTCGTCGGCTGTTCCATGGCATGGGTGATGAAGATATTCTCAGTGGTGATACAATGTCTCAACCTCAAACATATCGTTGTTGATAACATAGGGTGACCTCATCGATTTTTCTTAACCATAACCTATTTTGTGACGGTCAATTTGGGCAGTGACTTCATTTGTTTGTTCACGTTTTTAGTGTCATACACATGCCCCATTCCCTTCCATATATTTTTTTACTGTCCACATGATCGCTGCATGTTTTAATATCGCACGGTCCACATGATCTCTGCATGTCTTCGTATGGTCCACATGATCTATGCATGTTTTAATATCAACGGTACTGCACACCTTTGTTGATATATTTGGTGGGCATCTGAGAACATTTCTTCATATATACTGCATTGATTTCCCTTTCTTAAACTAGTGTAATTGTCCCTCATTCCAATCGTTTCCCTCACTAGAGTGGTGTCAAAACAACCCGATAGTTATGGGTGCTTAGTTTGTTCCAACATCATAGTTTTGTCACCTTAATACTACTCGTGCTCCAGAGGTACCAATAAGAATGGGTCCAAATCAATATTCACTTCAGGTTTCCGAGATCCATAACGCCAATCTGCAATTTTTCTAAGTATTTTCAGGCATATTGTAAACATTTTTCGTGGGAGCACCTTCACTGAAATTGGTGCAACTTCAAGCATCTATAGACAGAGGGTTCTATGCATTTTTTTGAGTTTGGTGTGAAATAATTCATTCTCTTGTATTAGGAAGAGCATATGCCTATGAAAAATATAGAGAAAATAAGAGACGGCACAAAAAGAAGAAGCTGAGAGGCAAGGGGGATTGGCATAAGGAAGCCTCTGATTGTAGAGTTCCATGGAAAACAATCAAAGAAGAAAGAGATAAAACCTCAGACCTGGAGAAAGGTAGAACACATGTACATTATGTTGTTTCCTATTGCAATATAAGATTAATTGAAGATCTATTTAATACTTCATTTTTTTCTTGAAGAGATTCATGACTTATTGACACAGGCGCAACCTTTCACATGAAATTTAAAAGAGATTTATTCGAAGACTTTAATGACAATGTATATGGTGTAGTATACCTTACAGATAGATCATGTCTCAAACCTTCAGAAATGAGCACCATCAGGCTTAAGTTTCCTCGACTCCATTTTCCTCTACACAATGCACTTTGTTCATATGTTCGGTGGTAAATTTGAGATAAGGAAGGATTCTCACAACATGGTTGTCATGACCAGAATAGAAGATGAAAGACTATTGAACCTGAATGGGACATCTTCCCATACACACCTTGTTGCATACCTTTCTCATCATGAATCAGGTATAATTCCATCTAGTCTTTTGTGGCATGCTAGATTTGGTCATATTAATTATGACAGTCTTTGTTTGTTGAGAAAGAATGGTGTTTCTAATCTTCCCACGATTCCTAGAACAATAAAACAATGTGATACTTGTATTATTGGAAAACATGACAAACAACTTTTCCATGATTCCACTTCCATAACATGTAGAAAACTTGAATTGATTCATTCTAAATTGTACGTCCCTATGCATGTTCCTTCTACAAATGGAAACAAAAATATCATGAATTTTATTGATGATTAAACGAGAATATGTTGGTTATGTTTGTTGAAAAACAAATCACAAGCTTTTGAAACATTTAAAAATTTTCATGTATGGATTCAAAATGAAGCTCGGTCTTGAAATATGTATTGGCTCTCTTCGCACTGATAATGGAAGAGAATATACATATAATGATTTTGAAATTTACCTTCACCAACATGGGATCAAACATCAAACAATAGTTCCATACAATCATCAACAAAATGGTGTAGATGAATGAATGAACGTGACACTCCTAAATATGGTTGGTTCCATGATGTTTTTCAAGAATGTTAAATTGATGTTTTGGGTTGTATTTATATGTGCAATTATGTCAAAAATAGGTGTCCATCTCATGCTATAAAAAACAAGATTCCATACGAAATGTGGTATGGCCACATTCCTTCAGTAAGACATCTCAGGGTCTTTGGTTCCACCTACTATGCCTTGATTCATAAGGAGAAAAGAAGAAAGCTTGATGTAAGGAGTCATAATTGCATCTTCTTGGGGTATTCAAATACCACCAAGGGTATCGTCTTTATGATGAAACAAAAAAGAAGTTCACCCTTTCTAGAGATGTGATCTTTCTTGAATCCACCAATAAAGACAAAATTGTTGAGAGACAACTTGATCATTTGGACAGATTCACTTGTGTAAAGACATTATGAATTTGATGATAAGATTCCACATATTGAAGGGGGGATCTCTATCTTGGGTCAATCTCTCGAATCTCCTTTTAAAGCTCCATATTCTCCTCATGAAGAAGTTTGTGCCACTTCATGAGAACCTGAAGTTTTGTTGGATGATGTGATCGAGATGATTGAAAATATGAGGCTTGATGAGAACTCAACACCATCTCAATCAATCGAGCAACCTGGACTATCTCATAAAGGTCCACCAAAATGGCTCACAAAAACACTTGAAAGTGTTCATTGTGATGAGGTCAAGAAAACAAGAACCAAATTGTCCTCAAAACAAGAGCAAGGTAATGTAGATAATTCAAAATTAGATGATGTTTATGACATGGATGTTTCATATGATTGTGAGTTTAATTTATCTACTAACCATGAACCAAATTTGTTTAAACAAGACACTTCTCATGATGAATGGAAATAAGCCATGGAGAAGGAATACAATGCTCTCATCAAGAATGGGACATGGAAGTTGGTGGACCCTCCATATGGAACCAAACCGATTGGCTGCAAGTGGGTATTCAAGAACAAGTATAGATCATATGGCTCACTTGACAAGAACAAAGCAAGGCTTATGGAAAAATGATTTGCACAAAAACAAGGTGTTGATTATGAGGATATGTTTTCCCCCTCAACAAAATGGGCTACCATCCGCACTCTATTTTCCATGGAAACACAAAATGGATGGAAAATTCATCAAATGGATGTGAAGACTTATTTCTTAAATGGAAACTTGAAAGAGAATATGTGCATGTCTCAACCAGAAGGATTTGTTGTGAAAGGAAAATAACATAAGGTATGTAATCTCATCAAATCCTTGTATGGGTTGAAACAAGCACCACGATCATGGTATGAAAATTTAATCGGGCATCTTATGAAATTGAATTTCAAGCATTTCAATCTTGACAATGCAACTTTGCTTGTCAAGAAAGTTGAAAAAACTGTTGTATATCTTGTAGTATGTGTATATTATCTCTTTATAATAGGGAACAATGAGAACTACATTGCATCCATAAAGAAAGAGTTGAAGAAAGGATTCAATATGACATATTTGAGACATCTTCACTACTATTTGGCCATTGAAGTGATTCAAAATCCAAAAGACATATTCATCTCTCAGAAGAAGTACATTCGAGAAATGTTGAACAAGTTTGACATGGGTGACTGCAATCATGTTTCTACTCCAATGGAATAGAACTTGAAGCTCACATCAAAAGAATGGAATGAATTTGAGGATGCAACCAAGTATAGACAACTTGTGGGAAGTGTTATCTATATTACTACCACATGACTAGACATTTCATTTGTTGTTGGCATTTTTTCTAGGTTCATGCAGAAACCTTGTGAAGGACATTAATCTGTTGCAAAGAAAGTTCTAAAATACTTGAAAGGAACTCAATATTTTGGAATCAAGTACTCTAAGGTAAATGACTTCAACTTGATCAGATATTCTGATTTAGACTTTGATTCCACCTACTATGCCTTGATTCATAACGAAAAAAGAACCAATCTTGATGCAAGGAGTCATAATTGCATCTTCTTGGGGTACTCAAATACCACCAAGGGGTGTCGTCTTTACGATGAGACAAACAATAAGTTCACCATTTCTAAAGATGTGATCTTTCTTGAATCCACCAAGAAAGACGAAATTGTTGAGAGGCATCTTGATCATCTGGACATATTCACTTGTGTAAAGACATATTATGAATTTGATGATGAGATTCGACATATTGAAGGGGGGATCCCTATCTTGGGTCAATCTCTTGAATCTTCTTTTAGAGAACCATATTCTCCTTATGAACAAGTTTGTGCCACTTCATCAAAACCTGAAGTTCAATTGGATGATGTGATCGAGAGGATAAAAAATATGAGGTTTGATGAGATCTCAACACCATCTCAATCAACCGAGCAACTTAGACTATCTCAGAAAGGTTCACCAAAATGGCTCACAAAAACACTTGAAAGTGTTCATCCTGATGAGGTCGGAAAGACATGAACCAAATTGTCCTCAAAACAAGATGGAGGTAATGTAGATAATTCAAAATTAGATGATGTAGAGGACATGGATGTTTCATATGATTGTGAGTTGAATTTATCTAATAAACATGAACCAAATTCCTTTAAACAAGCCACTTCTCATGATGAATGGAAATAAGCCATGTAGAAGGAATATTATGCTCTCATCAAGAATGGGACAGGACCCTCCATATGGAACCAAACCGATTGGCTACAAGTGGGTATTCAAGAACAAGTATAGAGTAGATCGCTCACTTCACAAGAACAAAAAAAGGCTTGTGGCAAAAGGATTTGCACAAAAAGAAGGTGTTGATTATGAGGATACTTTTTCCCCCTCAACAAAATGGGCTATCATCTGCACTCTATTTTTCATGGCAACACAAAATGGATGGAAAATTCATCAAATGGATGTGAAGACTTCTTTCTTGAATGGAGACTTGAAAGAGAATGTGTAAATGTCTCAAGCAAAAGGATTTGTTGTGAAAGGAAAATAACATAAGGCATGTAAGCTCATCGAATCCTTGTATGGGTTGAAACAAGCACCACGAGCATGGTATGAAAAGTTAACTGAGCATCATATGAAATTGAATTTCAAACATTTCAATCTTGACAATGCAGCCTTGTTTCTCAAGAAAGTTGAAAAACTTGTTGTATATCTTGTAGTATGTGTAGATGATCTCTTTATAATATGGAACAATGACAACTACATTACATTCATAAAGAAAAAGTTGAAGAAAAACTTAAAAATGACAGATTTGAGACATCTTCACTACTATTTAAACATTGAAATGATTCAAAATCCAAAATACATATTCATCTCCCATACTAACATTGAAATTAAAATTGATGTTTGACATTGTAACATTGGGCATATGTATTCATCTCCAAAATACATATTCATCTCACAGAAGTGACATTAATTACACCAATGTCACCAATGACCTATTCTTATGCGCACTTCTTGTTCATGATTCCTAGTCAACGGCAGCAGTTTTGTGCACTTGTTGCTAACGTCCCCGATTCCCCTTTCCCATATGACCTGTGTACCCGTGTAATGTGGTAGTGGATTTGAGAAACAACATGTTATTGATGACACGTAAGGGCATTGTCTAAATGATTTTATTTTTTTTCAATTTGGCTAACTGTGAAATGTAATTTTGTGCTAAATTGTTTTATGGCATTTGAATTATACAAATCAACTATTTAAATTGCAGTTTGAACCATTCTTCATTGACCAAAAAGAAAAATGTTTAATATATAACTTGAGATCAACAATGTTTATACAGAGTAAACACTTGCATAAGGTTCTGGTGTTTTTGATGAAACATAATTAGAAATGAAAAGGAATTTAGTGTAAAATTTTGTATTTTAGTTTTTTTATGGGGATGTTTTATGTGAGAAATTGTTAGATTTGGAGATGTGAGTAGTTAAGTTTGTATAATTTAGAAGGTCCTAAAACTTTTTGGAGTTGTAACTGAAAATTTTAATTTTATATTAAAATTAAAAAACCAAAACAAAAAACAATTCTGACTGATTTTTAGATGTTAAAAACTTTAATATTTATGAGTGGGCTAACTTGAGAGCAATCTTCTCTTCAGAGTTACTTTTCGAGCAGATCCTCTGAAAATGTGGTTTTAAATTTCTGATCAATTCAGAACTCTGATCGATTTTTTGAGCATATAAATTGATTTTAAATGAATCAAAACAACTAAGATAAAGTTATGAACTTTAATCCATACTAAATTCAAACTATCCAGATTCAGAGTTTTTTTTTTTTTTTTTTCCTGAAAAACAGTTCTATTTGATCCCGAATTAGACAATCATAATGTAATAAATGTGATATAAGGATTAAAGACCATCTCGTAAATGGGCAGGTTCGGCACAGTTATCGATTCCGTGTGAAACAAAATAGTAGAAGTTGGGGCTCACACGTCTTCTCGAAGTCTTTCTAGATAAATATTATAAATATTCTAGTTGGCCACTCTCAGCCATAGAGTCAAGACATG
>SNQJ01S0081300.1:44780-70183 GCA_010110895.2 Picea sitchensis
CGTATCACTTTCACGCTTACTCTTGAAGGGTTTCTTTATTTCCTGCTTCCCTCGAGACCCATCAAGATTGAGAAGTTAAACGGTAAAAAAATTAAGCTATGGAAGCTCAAGATGGAGGAGCTTCTTGTGGAAAAATAAGAATGGATCATTGTCGATATTGGTACATGACCTACCGGTACACAACCTAATGGTACACAAACTACTAGTACAAAATCTACTGGTACACAAACTACTAGTACTCAATCTACTAGTATGTTGAAATAATATCAAGAGAAGTTTGATAGAAGAGAAAGGAGTTCGATTCAAATCTATCTAACATATTTGGTGTTACTGAATGTGTCGAGAGAATCTACAACCAAGCAACTCTAGGAAAATTTGGGGAGTTTGTATCAGTAAAAGTCCTTGCTGAACAAGTTATTTCTTTGAAATAAGTTGTATCATCTTAGGATGGAAGATGGATATCCTGTGATAGAGAATTTAAATTCCTTCAATGCTCTGGTAAGTCAACTTGGATATATTAATATTACTCTTGCAAAATAATATAAGTGCATTAATTTTTTATGTTCTTTTCCAGACTCCTTGGATAATCTAGTTGTAGAAATTGGTAGTACCACTCAATATTCATTGAATTATGATGATGTAGCTTCATCCTTGTTATCAGAAGAGATGAGGTGGAAAAGCATGGATAGTCATAGCACATATGTTTTATTTGTGAGGTCATCCCAAAGATAGGGATACAAATAAGTCTTTGGGGGGAGATCTAAATCTAAAGGTAGATCTAAATCCCAAGGAAAATATTTGATCAAATGGTGGAAATGTGGTAAAGTTGGGCATTAAAAGAAAGATTGCAGGACTATCAAAGTTGAAAAAGAAAAGGGATATGATGTTGTTTTTTATTTTTTCAATAAACTAGGCTCAAACATGAAGTTAATTCCAATTTTATCATTTTACTTGAACCATAGACAATTCCAGTTACACTATAAACAATTTGTTGCAACAACCAAGATCACAAGAAGAAATACCATTCACAAGTATACAAGAAGTATCCTGGGAAACCCTTCTCAATAAGGGAAGAAAACCTAGTCAATCCTTTTCTATATTATTCAAGAGAAAGACCTCCCACACCATAAACCTATCACACAAAAGGGTTCTCACAAAACCTAGAAGACTAGCGCCCAAGAGAGGTGCACACTTCATCCCAAGAACAAGTACCTGCTGAAATTTCCAAACTCACACTTGTGTTATATTTCCTCAATGGGGAAATTACCTTTATTTATATTAGAATGCACATATCAAAAGTAGTGTCTATTAGCACAATAGGCCCGACCTCAATAAATCAAAATATAATTAATAATTACCATATTAATTATCTTTCACTTTATGGTGGGGCCGACATGTACCCTTTACATCACAAATAGGGTTATAGGTAAGTCTGACTCTTGGAAAATATAGCAAGATATCTCATACACCCATTAGTGCACAACCACTAGGTGCACGTCCATATGTTCTCAGCCACAGGGACATCCAAGTCTCTATCTCACTACGTCTCATAGGAGACTCATCAGAATATACACTCACTAGTGCTTAGCCACTAGGATCACGTCCACTTGTGCTCATCCACAAGAACGTCCTACTCAACAGATCTCTATCTCACTACGTCTCATAAGAGAAACATCTAGATTATCACATAATCTCAACTCTATGCACAAAGGATAACAGTAAACCCATCACATGGGATCCTTCACCCCTCATAGGGGTGCACATCGTTTCATCTCTGTCTCAAAGAGAAAAACACACCCAACTCATGGGCTTCCTCACCCCACACAGGGGCACATAGTGTTCCATCTCCATCTTAGAGGGGAACAACACACCCATCTCATGGGAACAACTAACTCATGCGTTTCCTCACCCCACATAGGGGCACACAATGTTCCTTCTCTGTCTCAGAGAGGAACAACACACCCATCTCATGGGAACACCCAACTCATGGGATCTCTCTAAGGATAAATCACGCATTCTGTGTCCTGGAGGATGTTTTACATAGTTGTAATCATCAACAATTATCACTTCCACAGAGGTGAAAACCGGAATCAAGAGACAGTTCACAACAAGATACACTCCACAACAAAATGTAGTAGCTGAAAGGAAGAATAAGAGAATAATGAATATGTCCAGAAGTATGTTGAAGGCCAAGAATTTTTCAAATGAATATTGGAGTGAAGCAGTGGCATACTCAGTGTATATTTTGAATTTGTCACCAACTAGCAGTTTGGAAAATCAAATCCCTCAAGAAGCATGGAGTGGTATGAAATCAAGTGTTTCTAATTTTAAATTTTTTGGCTTTGTGGCTTATGCAGATGTTCCTGAAGAGATGAGGAGAAATCTTGATCATAGAAGTGAAAAATGCATATTTGTTGGATATAGTAAACATTCTAAAGCATATGGGTTGTATAATCATGTTACGAAGAAGTTGATACTAAGCAGAGATGTGAAATTCCAAGAAGATAAATCTTGGGATAACCAAACAAGTGAAATGATTTTAGATCATATTCCTTCTATACATGAATATAAGCACGTGGAAGCTACAAGAAATCAAGCTTCTCCACCAATACTTCCAAGATTGCAAGTACAAGATCAAGGAGAACAAAGAGAGCATAGTCCATCTTTTTCTTCTAGCAATGATTCATATCCCACTATAGAAAATTTGAGGAACCATAAAATAAGAAGCTTGAGCGAAATTTATGAGAAGAATGGTGACGTGGATCAACAAGCACACTTTTTTATGTTATCCTATCAACTATTATACTTTGAAGAAGCACTCAAAGAAGAAAAATGGGTTTATGCAATGAATGAAGAAATTGAAAGAAATCACTCGTGGGATCTTGTGGATCTCCCTATAGGTAAAATCGACATTGGAGTTGAATGTGTGTATAAGACAAAATTCAATGAGAAAGGAAAAGTAGAAAAGCAAAAGGCAAGACTTGTAGAAAAGGGTTTTCTCAACAACCCGTTATTGACTATCGAGAAACATTTTCTCTAGTAGCATGTTTGGATACTGTCAGAGAAATTTGGCAGTTGCAGCTCCAAACAAATGGACGTTAAATCAGCCTTTTTAAATGTCATTTTATAGGAAGAAGTTTATGTGGATTAACCACCAAAATTTTAGATCAGAGGTAAAGAGTATAAAGTATACAGATTGAAGAAAGTAATGTACGGTTTGAAGAAAGCTCCAAGATTTTAGTACATTCACATTGATTCATATTTGCTCAACAATGGGTTCAACAGGAGCAGCAATGAACTTACACTTTAAACCAAGAGGTCAGAAAGGTAATATTTTGATAGTTTGTCTCTATGTTGATGACATGATTTATACACGAATTTTTTTGTTGAATGAAGTCAAAGCAGTCATGCAAAGTGAATTTGAGATGATTAATCTCGGTCTTATGAAATATTTTTTGGGAATTGAAGATGAGCAATATGAAAAGGGAATTTTTATTTGTCAGCGAAAATATGCCACAGATATTTTGAAAAGATTCAAAATGAACAAATGCAAGCCAACAAATACACCAATTGCAACAAGTACAAAACTAAGTAAGAAAGATGAAGGAACACTAATTGATTATACCTTGTATAATAGGCTTGTAGGTAGCCTTATGTCTCTTACAGCTATAAGGCCAGATAGTATGTATGCAATGAGCTTAATTTCAAGATTTATGGAATATCCTAAAATCTCTCATTGGAAAGTTGGAAAAATAATTTTGAGGTATATTGCACATATAATAGAATATGGAATTTGGTATTCCAATTCAGAAGATGATTCACTTGTTGGATATACAAATAGTGATTTTACAGGTAGCGTTGATGATAGGAAAATTACTTATGGGTATGCATTTTTGATGGGTACAAGTTTAATTTCATGGGCTTCAAAGAAATAACCCATCGTCACAATTTATTCAACATAAGAAGAGTATGTGGCAGGAACTTCAACATCTTGTCATGCAGTGTGGTTGAGAATGATCCTTAGTGATCTTGCACATGAAGAGAAGGATCCCACTCCTATATTTTGTGATAACATTTCAACAATTGCATTATCTAAGAATCATGTGTTTCACTGCAAGAGTAAAAACATTGACACTTGTTATCATTTCATCCGTGAGCTTTTCAACGATGGTGGCATCATGCTACATTTGTGTGGTTTGAAAGAAAAATTAGTAGATGTCTTCACCAAATCAATGGGAAGAAATACTTTTGAATTTCAGAGACAACACTTAGGCATTGTTTGTGCTGATTTTTGTAATGATTGAAATTAAGGGGGGGTGTTGAATGATGAAACATCTCCCTCATTAATTGTTTGACTAAAATGGATAGATGGATAAGCATATTAATTGCATAGATAAGATAGGTGAAGTTGCATTTATTAGGTAGGTGAAGGATAGATAATTCTAGAGAAATATCTCATCTCATATATTTTGATTTCAATTTTCTATGTGAATGTAAAGAAGAGCCCAAGAGCTCCATTGTTGTGTGTGTTCATACTCTGTTTTGTGAGTGATTTCCTTTGCTTGAACATGAACACAGGCTAGGGAATCTTAACTAAAATCATGCATGATAAATAGGCTAGGCAATCTTAATTAACTCACTTAGTCATCATTTGAGGATAAATTATTATTATCCCAAATGAATAATACAAATAATTTTGACAATGAGACATTGTGATTTCTAAGGTAAGCCATAGTCTAACATTGTGCTCATGGAATTTTGGTATGTGAGTGGACCAAAAGGAATTTCTTAGCCCTGTGACTATGCTCATAGATTTTTGGTATGTGAGTGGACCAAAAGGAATTTCTTAGTTATATTTTGAACCAAGAAAAACAAATAAAAGAGAATAATAAATCTATGCTATCAATTGCATACTAACTAAACATCCATTTCAACATTAATCCAAATGAATAAGCCAACAATTTCGAGGAGGAGGTTGAGTGAGAAGAGAAGTTAATTATTAACCAAAAGAAAATAAATATAATATGATCATTTGGCAACACTCCCCTTTATGCAACTCTCAAATGTACCAATGTGAAAAACATAGACCAGGATTGCAATGAGAAGAACATTTCGCGACGTCGCAATGTGACGAACATAACCCATTGTCGAACTGTGACAAACCTATTACAACTCCATAATGTCAGAAGCAAAAACCCTTCCTCATAATTTGATGACCATAACCTTATGATTTCATGTGACGAACACAATCTAATGTCACAATGTGACGAATAAAACTTGATGTTGCAATGTGATGAAAAAAACATGATCAACACTCTAATGCAGTAGTAGCATAGTAAACTATGGTTAGCATAATCAACATGGCCCACCATAATGAGATCCACATGGTCAAAGAGGTTCAACCATGGGCATGTTCGATCATAATAAACTCTGGTCAACCATAGTCAACCATGGTCATGGTGAACCACACTCAATCATGATCGACCATAGTCAACCTTTTCTCTCCAAAGTCAAGTAAGGTCTACCAAAGTTAACCATGGTCATGGTCAACCATACTCAACCATAGTCATTGCCAATTAAGGTATTATTGTATTAATATTTTAATAATGTATTTATTAATGTAGTATTACTTCAATAATGTATTATTAATGTATTAATAATTCAATATGTTACATTATACATTAATGTATTAATGTCATTCATAGTCATGACCATAAGAAACCATGATCATCCTCCACCATAATCAACTACAGTCATTTTCAATAAATGTATTAATGTTAATACTTTACTAATATTTTATTGATGTATCATTACTTTAATAATGTATTATTAATATAATATTTTATTAATGTATTTTAGCAATGTATTAGTTAATAATATATTAATTAATTACTACATTACTATATTAATATTTTACATTTAACATAATACATTAATATTTTAATTTATATATTACAACAATATAATAATAATGGACTATTAGTGCATTACTACTTTATTAATATATTAACAGTTTAATATTTTACATTATACATTAATGTAATAATGTATTACTTTATTATTATATTATTGTTTTATCAATTTATTAATGTATTAATTAATTAATGCATCACATTATTAATTTATCAATCATTTTGTATATTATATTAGACACTAATATAAATTAATACTTTAATTTATACATTTTTAATATATAATACATTAATGTATTAAATTATTACACATTAATGTATTGTACATTAATACTTTAATGTATTATATTTATATTAATGTAATACATTAGATATTAGCACTTTAGTTTATACATTAATGTAATTATGTATTTTTAAATATATTAATGTATCAATTATTGTTATATTAATGTAATGTATTACTAAATACATTATATTATTAATATATCAATCAATTAATATGTTACATTATACAATAATGTAAATTAATATTTTAATTTTTACATTATTATTGTATATTAAATTATTGTAATAATCAACTATTACATTAATTATCTATTAATGCATTAATGGTAGTTCCCAAGACATGCCATCTTTCAAATAACAACAACCACTTTTATAAAGTGGTTGTTACTAGTAACATAACATTAACATAAAATAGTATCTAGAAATGACAATTAAAAGTTCTCATTTATAGATTACTACCATCTTCAAACCTTACAAATGTATATATTTACATAAACCTTACTTATGAAAAATAAATTTTCCATTCCAATGATTATCATGGATGATTGTTTATAATGCTCTATGTGGTAGTGTATGGCCTTGTGATAAGTATAGTTCAGCTTTGATGATTGAAATAAGTAGAATGTTATAGGTTGAAACAAAGTAAAGTGTCATTGAAGGCAAGGATGACTAGTTATTACCTACTTAGAACCATGATATTTAACATCAACAATTTTGTTAGAGATATTCATTATATTTTACAGAATGCAATTTGATATATAATTTTATTAAATAGAGAATCTAAAGTGTAGTTATATTGAGAATTTCATTTTAAGTTTAATTTATATTAAATATTAAAAAATTATAATATAATTAACTTAGTTATATTGAAATTTTCATTTCAATTCTAATTCAATAGAAAATGTAGATTATTAAAAATATAGATTAATTTTTTATTCTATGATTAATTTTATATAAAAATAAAAAATTATTTAAAATAAATAAATTATTAAAAAAAATAAAAAATAAAAAAATTTATATTTTAAATTATGGATTAAAAATATTTATTTAATTATATTAAAAATAAGAAAATACAAATAAAAATATCATTATTATTACATTAATTAACTATTTTCATGTAATGCAATATTATTAACATGAAAAATGTCACATTTATAACATAGCTATTTTCATATTATGAAATATTAATATATATAGTTATTTTCATATTATAAATATTAACATCATAATATTAGGCATGTTAGCATAGATATTTTCATATTATGAAAGTGAAAAATGTGATGTTTCTGTTAGATAATGTTAGATAAGATAGAATTGTTTTAATATATATATATATATATATATATATATTAAAACGAAACTCATTAACTGCCCTTCCAGTTAAATGGATCTGAAATGTCTCCACTTGAGCTTGTAAATACGCCTGTCCACATTTCAAATGTCACTCGGGGATGTTATAAAATGTTGTATCTTACATTCCTGCGCTACAGTCTACAAGTATTTAAACCTTTACAGGCGTACAATTCTCTGTTTTCGACCAAATGAACGAATCAGGTTGAAATGGTGGGTTTAAATATCTCCTGTAGCAACATTTATTAATAAATAAGGTCAAAGCTGTTGCATTTATAAACGTAGAGTGCTTTAATAGTCTGTGCAGTCACATTGACTCACGTTATCAACCTTCAAAGCAACAAAAACAAAAATCTCTATTGACAAAATTGAAGGTTGTATTTGTAGTCTAATGTTAACGAAACAAAACTACATATTCATCTACTATCTATGGATTGATAGATGGCATGGGTTTGTTTTTTATCTTGTGCTTACTGAACTATACAACAGAAAAAAAAAAATGAACACAGGATTATAGACAGATCCTGGACATAGCAATATTGGAAAGTATAAAAATCTGCAATATGAGTACACAGAAAACATTAGGTATTAACGAAATAAACTTAAACACTGCAACATACACCAGACATCATATGGACCGGTGAAAATTGAAAGACATTATGCACTTATATCTACTATCGTTGAGATAGATGATGCCACACAAATAGCACCAGAGACTCTCAAGCTTTATTTGGGACAATGCCAACTACTATTATAATATAAAGTGGTCAGTGCAGTCTTCAGCACTGGATGAAGAAACTCTTCCAACCAAAACCGCTGCAAGCTTGATTAACACTGCCAGAAAAACGGGTATGGGCAACCCCGTTGCAGTTGGCCGTGTTGTAAGCCGAAGCGGTCTGGCCTTGGTACACGAACTCGTATCCTGCACGAACGTCGCTACCGATATTAGAACACCCACATTTGCTGTATCGAGCAGCATGGTTGTTACACCCAGGCCCTGCCCACGCAGTGAAATAGCTGCCTTGCGAAGGCTGGGCAAAGGCCAAAAGCAGACATACTAACAAAAACATCATGCATGCTAAGCGCTTGCTTTCCATGATAGCTGATCAAAGGAATCCGGAAGAAGACGAGTGCATTGTTTGTGCGGGAGACCTAGATTTATAGTAGACGGTGGCTCTCACTGGGTGAATAGTAAATTGTTTTTACTACGATGCAATAGACTTGAGGAGTGCTCATGTTTCATAAAGTAATTCATATGAATTAAACCAGATAAGAACTAAATCTCAGACTAATTAACATACGTACCAAGCACGACTCTTTATCTTTAAAAAAAGATAAAACATGCACCAAGTACGACTTTTTATCTAAAAACAATTTAAAAACGTGTATATGTACGTGACTGGAGATTACACTAGTAATAGTAGTGATTCGCATTAGCAATAGTAGTGCATGGTGCATATTTTTTTTCCTATTTCCAACAAAACCATACAATAAATTAATCATACTTTTCCATCGTAAAGTTTATTATCTAGAAAGATAAGACTGAGTCACAAATTCAAGTCTTTTGTTCCCCACGGGATAACAACTATCTTCGCTACATGACGAAAATCCTCGTCAGATGACATTTGTCACGTTATGATTCACAGGTTTTGTAGCTGAACAGCGTTATATATATATATATATATATAATATTTATAAGTTGTATATACACTCTATTCATACAGATATGATTCTTATGTATGTGAGTAGAATGATCAATATGTAGCTTGCTGCAGAGTCTTTAAAACTTCGACAAGTAGTATATATATTTTTGGATATATCCCAACATATATATCAAAATGTATATGAATAAAGCAATCAATATGCAACCTACTGCAGAGTCTTTAAATTTTAAAACTAAGTAAGTAATATATACACTATAAAATATATCCCAACATATATACTAAAACAATCTAACAATATATATACTAGCTGCTGCAGTAGACTAAGACTCTGCAGCAAACTATATATTAATCCTAAGAATGACCAGCTACAAGATAAAAACAATCTAACAATATATATACTAGCTGCTGCAGTAGACTAAGACTCTGCAGCAAACTATATATTAATCCTAAGAATGACCAGCTACAAGATAAGACGTATCTATGTGAAGAGCCCCAAATTCAACTATTTTGTCCCACACGGAATCGAGAAATGTGCTGCCGATTTACGATTGTCTTCTCAGACTTTGCTACATTGTGGAAATCCTCGTTAAATTACATTTATTGCGTTTAAAATGATCAACTTTTTTAAGCGGAACAGGAAAAGTAGGCTAAACTTCCGACAAAACGATCGCGTTGGATACATGATGGCGATCAATAAGAACCAGTTGCATGCACACCCTATCTAAAGAGATCTTCACCATCATACATATATTTGCAAGTTGCATGCACACTCCATTTAAAAGAGATAAAGCATGTCTTGACTCTATGGCTGAGAGTGGCCAACTAGAATATTTATAATATTTATCTAGAAAGACTTCGAGAAGACGTGTGAGCCCCAACTTCTACTATTTTGTTTCACACGGAATCGATAACTGTGCCGAACCTGCCCATTTACGAGATGGTCTTTAATCCTTATATCACATTTATTACATTATGATTGTCTAATTCGGGATCAAATAGAACTGTTTTTCAGGAAAAAAAAAAAAAAAAAACTCTGAATCTGGATAGTTTGAATTTAGTATGGATTAAAGTTCATAACTTTATCTTAGTTGTTTTGATTCATTTAAAATCAATTTATATGCTCAAAAAATCGATCAGAGTTCTGAATTGATCAGAAATTTAAAACCACATTTTCAGAGGATCTGCTCGAAAAGTAACTCTGAAGAGAAGATTGCTCTCAAGTTAGCCCACTCATAAATATTAAAGTTTTTAACATCTAAAAATCAGTCAGAATTGTTTTTTGTTTTGGTTTTTTAATTTTAATATAAAATTAAAATTTTCAGTTACAACTCCAAAAAGTTTTAGGACCTTCTAAATTATACAAACTTAACTACTCACATCTCCAAATCTAACAATTTCTCACATAAAACATCCCCATAAAAAAACTAAAATACAAAATTTTACACTAAATTCCTTTTCATTTCTAATTATGTTTCATCAAAAACACCAGAACCTTATGCAAGTGTTTACTCTGTATAAACATTGTTGATCTCAAGTTATATATTAAACATTTTTCTTTTTGGTCAATGAAGAATGGTTCAAACTGCAATTTAAATAGTTGATTTGTATAATTCAAATGCCATAAAACAATTTAGCACAAAATTACATTTCACAGTTAGCCAAATTGAAAAAAAATAAAATCATTTAGACAATGCCCTTACGTGTCATCAATAACATGTTGTTTCTCAAATCCACTACCACATTACACGGGTACACAGGTCATATGGGAAAGGGGAATCGGGGACGTTAGCAACAAGTGCACAAAACTGCTGCCGTTGACTAGGAATCATGAACAAGAAGTGCGCATAAGAATAGGTCATTGGTGACATTGGTGTAATTAATGTCACTTCTGTGAGATGAATATGTATTTTGGAGATGAATACATATGCCCAATGTTACAATGTCAAACATCAATTTTAATTTCAATGTTAGTATGGGAGATGAATATGTATTTTGGATTTTGAATCATTTCAATGTTTAAATAGTAGTGAAGATGTCTCAAATCTGTCATTTTTAAGTTTTTCTTCAACTTTTTCTTTATGAATGTAATGTAGTTGTCATTGTTCCATATTATAAAGAGATCATCTACACATACTACAAGATATACAACAAGTTTTTCAACTTTCTTGAGAAACAAGGCTGCATTGTCAAGATTGAAATGTTTGAAATTCAATTTCATATGATGCTCAGTTAACTTTTCATACCATGCTCGTGGTGCTTGTTTCAACCCATACAAGGATTCGATGAGCTTACATGCCTTATGTTATTTTCCTTTCACAACAAATCCTTTTGCTTGAGACATTTACACATTCTCTTTCAAGTCTCCATTCAAGAAAGAAGTCTTCACATCCATTTGATGAATTTTCCATCCATTTTGTGTTGCCATGAAAAATAGAGTGCAGATGATAGCCCATTTTGTTGAGGGGGAAAAAGTATCCTCATAATCAACACCTTCTTTTTGTGCAAATCCTTTTGCCACAAGCCTTTTTTTGTTCTTGTGAAGTGAGCGATCTACTCTATACTTGTTCTTGAATACCCACTTGTAGCCAATCGGTTTGGTTCCATATGGAGGGTCCTGTCCCATTCTTGATGAGAGCATAATATTCCTTCTACATGGCTTATTTCCATTCATCATGAGAAGTGGCTTGTTTAAAGGAATTTGGTTCATGTTTATTAGATAAATTCAACTCACAATCATATGAAACATCCATGTCCTCTACATCATCTAATTTTGAATTATCTACATTACCTCCATCTTGTTTTGAGGACAATTTGGTTCATGTCTTTCCGACCTCATCAGGATGAACACTTTCAAGTGTTTTTGTGAGCCATTTTGGTGAACCTTTCTGAGATAGTCTAAGTTGCTCGGTTGATTGAGATGGTGTTGAGATCTCATCAAACCTCATATTTTTTATCCTCTCGATCACATCATCCAATTGAACTTCAGGTTTTGATGAAGTGGCACAAACTTGTTCATAAGGAGAATATGGTTCTCTAAAAGAAGATTCAAGAGATTGACCCAAGATAGGGATCCCCCCTTCAATATGTCGAATCTCATCATCAAATTCATAATATGTCTTTACACAAGTGAATATGTCCAGATGATCAAGATGCCTCTCAACAATTTCGTCTTTCTTGGTGGATTCAAGAAAGATCACATCTTTAGAAATGGTGAACTTATTGTTTGTCTCATCGTAAAGACGACACCCCTTGGTGGTATTTGAGTACCCCAAGAAGATGCAATTATGACTCCTTGCATCAAGATTGGTTCTTTTTTCGTTATGAATCAAGGCATAGTAGGTGGAATCAAAGTCTAAATCAGAATATCTGATCAAGTTGAAGTCATTTACCTTAGAGTACTTGATTCCAAAATATTGAGTTCCTTTCAAGTATTTTAGAACTTTCTTTGCAACAGATTAATGTCCTTCACAAGGTTTCTGCATGAACCTAGAAAAAATGCCAACAACAAATGAAATGTCTAGTCATGTGGTAGTAATATAGATAACACTTCCCACAAGTTGTCTATACTTGGTTGCATCCTCAAATTCATTCCATTCTTTTGATGTGAGCTTCAAGTTCTATTCCATTGGAGTAGAAACATGATTGCAGTCACCCATGTCAAACTTGTTCAACATTTCTCGAATGTACTTCTTCTGAGAGATGAATATGTCTTTTGGATTTTGAATCACTTCAATGGCCAAATAGTAGTGAAGATGTCTCAAATATGTCATATTGAATCCTTTCTTCAACTCTTTCTTTATGGATGCAATGTAGTTCTCATTGTTCCCTATTATAAAGAGATAATATACACATACTACAAGATATACAACAGTTTTTTCAACTTTCTTGACAAGCAAAGTTGCATTGTCAAGATTGAAATGCTTGAAATTCAATTTCATAAGATGCCCGATTAAATTTTCATACCATGATCGTGGTGCTTGTTTCAACCCATACAAGGATTTGATGAGATTACATACCTTATGTTATTTTCCTTTCACAACAAATCCTTCTGGTTGAGACATGCACATATTCTCTTTCAAGTTTCCATTTAAGAAATAAGTCTTCACATCCATTTGATGAATTTTCCATCCATTTTGTGTTTCCATGGAAAATAGAGTGCGGATGGTAGCCCATTTTGTTGAGGGGGAAAACATATCCTCATAATCAACACCTTGTTTTTGTGCAAATCATTTTTCCATAAGCCTTGCTTTGTTCTTGTCAAGTGAGCCATATGATCTATACTTGTTCTTGAATACCCACTTGCAGCCAATCGGTTTGGTTCCATATGGAGGGTCCACCAACTTCCATGTCCCATTCTTGATGAGAGCATTGTATTCCTTCTCCATGGCTTATTTCCATTCATCATGAGAAGTGTCTTGTTTAAACAAATTTGGTTCATGGTTAGTAGATAAATTAAACTCACAATCATATGAAACATCCATGTCATAAACATCATCTAATTTTGAATTATCTACATTACCTTGCTCTTGTTTTGAGGACAATTTGGTTCTTGTTTTCTTGACCTCATCACAATGAACACTTTCAAGTGTTTTTGTGAGCCATTTTGGTGGACCTTTATGAGATAGTCCAGGTTGCTCGATTGATTGAGATGGTGTTGAGTTCTCATCAAGCCTCATATTTTCAATCATCTCGATCACATCATCCAACAAAACTTCAGGTTCTCATGAAGTGGCACAAACTTCTTCATGAGGAGAATATGGAGCTTTAAAAGGAGATTCGAGAGATTGACCCAAGATAGAGATCCCCCCTTCAATATGTGGAATCTTATCATCAAATTCATAATGTCTTTACACAAGTGAATCTGTCCAAATGATCAAGTTGTCTCTCAACAATTTTGTCTTTATTGGTGGATTCAAGAAAGATCACATCTCTAGAAAGGGTGAACTTCTTTTTTGTTTCATCATAAAGACGATACCCTTGGTGGTATTTGAATACCCCAAGAAGATGCAATTATGACTCCTTACATCAAGCTTTCTTCTTTTCTCCTTATGAATCAAGGCATAGTAGGTGGAACCAAAGACCCTGAGATGTCTTACTGAAGGAATGTGGCCATACCACATTTCGTATGGAATCTTGTTTTTTATAGCATGAGATGGACACCTATTTTTGACATAATTGCACATATAAATACAACCCAAAACATCAATTTAACATTCTTGAAAAACATCATGGAACCAACCATATTTAGGAGTGTCACGTTCATTCATTCATCTACACCATTTTGTTGATGATTGTATGGAACTATTGTTTGATGTTTGATCCCATGTTGGTGAAGGTAAATTTCAAAATCATTATATGTATATTCTCTTCCATTATCAGTGCGAAGAGAGCCAATACATATTTCAAGACCGAGCTTCATTTTGAATCCATACATGAAAATTTTTAAATGTTTCAAAAGCTTGTGATTTGTTTTTCAACAAACATAACCAACATATTCTCGTTTAATCATCAATAAAATTCATGATATTTTTGTTTCCATTTGTAGAAGGAACATGCATAGGGACGTACAATTTAGAATGAATCAATTCAAGTTTTCTACATGTTATGGAAGTGGAATCATGGAAAAGTTGTTTGTCATGTTTTCCAATAATACAAGTATCACATTGTTTTATTGTTCTAGGAATCGTGGGAAGATTAGAAACACCATTCTTTCTCAACAAACAAAGACTGTCATAATTAATATGACCAAATCTAGCATGCCACAAAAGACTAGATGGAATTATACCTGATTCATGATGAGAAAGGTATGCAACAAGGTGTGTATGGGAAGATGTCCCATTCAGGTTCAATAGTCTTTCATCTTCTATTCTGGTCATGACAACCATGTTGTGAGAATCCTTCCTTATCTCAAATTTACCACCGAACATATGAACAAAGTGCATTGTGTAGAGGAAAATGGAGTCGAGGAAACTTAAGCCTGATGGTGCTCATTTCTGAAGGTTTGAGACATGATCTATCTGTAAGGTATACTACACCATATACATTGTCATTAAAGTCTTCGAATAAATCTCTTTTAAATTTCATGTGAAAGGTTGCGCCTGTGTCAATAAGTCATGAATCTCTTCAAGAAAAAAATGAAGTATTAAATAGATCTTCAATTAATCTTATATTGCAATAGGAAACAACATAATGTACATGTGTTCTACCTTTCTCCAGGTCTGAGGTTTTATCTCTTTCTTCTTTGATTGTTTTCCATGGAACTCTACAATCAGAGGCTTCCTTATGCCAATCCCCCTTGCCTCTCAGCTTCTTCTTTTTGTGCCGTCTCTTATTTTCTCTATATTTTTCATAGGCATATGCTCTTCCTAATACAAGAGAATGAATTATTTCACACCAAACTCAAAAAAATGCATAGAACCCTCTGTCTATAGATGCTTGAAGTTGCACCAATTTCAGTGAAGGTGCTCCCACGAAAAATGTTTACAATATGCCTGAAAATACTTAGAAAAATTGCAGATTGGCGTTATGGATCTCGGAAACCTGAAGTGAATATTGATTTGGACCCATTCTTATTGGTACCTCTGGAGCACGAGTAGTATTAAGGTGACAAAACTATGATGTTGGAACAAACTAAGCACCCATAACTATCGGGTTGTTTTGACACCACTCTAGTGAGGGAAACGATTGGAATGAGGGACAATTACACTAGTTTAAGAAAGGGAAATCAATGCAGTATATATGAAGAAATGTTCTCAGATGCCCACCAAATATATCAACAAAGGTGTGCAGTACCGTTGATATTAAAACATGCATAGATCATGTGGANGATTGGAATGAGGGACAATTACACTAGTTTAAGAAAGGGAAATCAATGCAGTATATATGAAGAAATGTTCTCAGATGCCCACCAAATATATCAACAAAGGTGTGCAGTACCGTTGATATTAAAACATGCATAGATCATGTGGAGCATACGAAATTAGGTGAGAAGACATGCAGAGATCATGTGGACCGTGCGATATTAAAACATGCAGCGATCATGTGGACAGTAAGAAAATATATGGAAGGGAATGGGGCATGTGTATGACACTAAAAACGTGAAGAAACAAATGAAGTCACTGCCCAAATTGACCGTCACAAAATAGGTCATGATTAAGAAAAATCGATGAGGTCACCCTATGTTATCAACAACGATATGTTTGAGGTTCAGACATTGTATCACCATTGAGAATATCTTCATCACCCATGCCATGGAACAGTCGACGAGAATCAGATTCAAATTAATCACCAGCCACTCCTAAACCAATTTTATTCTTTGAGACTGTCCGACCTCCCCTCGTGCCTCTCAAACTCAAAAAATAGTCTCGCGTGTGCCTTGTTGAGTGTACACAGAATGCTGGAGCGTATGAAAAATTAGGGTTTCAAAATGTGAATTAATGGAGGAGAGAATTATGGTTTTTCTTAATCCATGGAAAACATAAATGAGGTCGCATGGAATAACAATAGAGATAGAGTGTGAGGGATTCGTAGCTAGCAGGAGGTTCAATATAGAGGAGCGTAAAGTTGAGGTGCAATCAGAGGTTAGGTTTTACCGATACAACGAACAATACAAACCAATGAAGAGATGATGCGTAGAGGGTGCCAAGGAGGAGACATGTTGAAACTAATGCTAAAAAAGGAATCGTCCGGACTTCTAGAGGTCAAATAACCAGAGAGGGAGATGTTTCGTACAATTGGGGAGATAAAATGCCTCGATAATAAAATGGAGTGTTCGCCTACACTCTGATACCATTGTCAGGCCAGGATGGCATAAAACAGGATGATGGCATAAAACTGATGATGGCATAAAATATAACTCCACACTTGATGTATTTAGTATGCATTAAGATAATAGATGTATATATTAACTAAGAATATATCGGCATCTTCAATGTGTAGCCATCAGAGTATAATTTAAGATTAAAAGATCATTAATTGTGCCCATTTTTAAAAAAACAAATAACTTTTGGTCTTCCCCAACGGTTGACCATTTCTATCACTATTAAGTGTCCAACACAAGCCATAAATTCACATTCTATATCATACCACATATTCACATTTCCCTCAACTCCATAATTTCACATTTTTATCTATATCATTTTACATCATCCCACATCTACTTCATAACACTCTATCCATCCTCCAATAGAATTCAAACGTTATTTGGGAAAAACACATAGCCCAATACAACATTCTACAGGAAAACCTATAGCCAACAGGTTTTCTACAAGATAACCTATAGGAATCTATAAAAAAAAATCTACAACAAGCATTGTTTTAAAAGAAAACTGATTTTTCTTTTTCACAGCAAGCATCACCATGGTCATGGAAATATGAAAAACAAAAAAATAAATATCCCCGGTTATCTACAAGATCCTTTGTTCCTCTATAGGACACTCTACTCATTTACAAGATCCACTGCAGTTTTACAAGAAACCTACAAAAAAACATAACAATGACCGCCAGCATCAACAAGGTGACTTGAAAATACATTAGCAAATACAAATCAAAGCATATGAAACCTAAGGTAGTCTCGCATCCATTCTCACATTAATCATCTTATAATTTGCAAAGTATTACAGCAGGGGTTTCTCCAACAAACAACAGTCAGAGATTTTGCAAGCACGAAAACATGGGTCGGGCCTCTTAAAATTCAAGAACCATAAGAAAAATCTGACCTACAGGTTGGTGGAAACCATAAACCTATTTTTTTTTTGGACATTTTACTCTCTCATATTGTCTTCACGATTGTTTTCACAACTGTGTATGCCTTGGTCTCTTTAAAAAAAAAAAAAAAATATTTTACAACCCTGCATGTGCATTGCAAAGCCACCACAGGCTTGCATTTTTCCCCACAGAATGCCATAATCCTGATATGTTTTTTTCTCTTCCAGTTGATGTACACAAGCCTATATCTGCACTTAGAGTATCATTAAAAAAAATATCTGCCTGCATATACCTTGCTCATGTTATAATAAAATTTTCTCTCACAAAAATCCCATGACCTTACATATGTTTTTGCCAAGACAACTTTAAAACTTTCTCCACATGGTATTATAATATTGAAACCCTTTACATGGTTGTAATCCTCCTTCTACAAAATGTTATCATCCTGATATGCCTAGCTTGTTATCTTATATTAAAAGAATACATATTGCCTTAATTTTCCTATAGATTATCACAACCCTGTAGGTGCCTCGTTTAAGTGATTTTAAACAAATTCTCCCATAGATAAAATTATTCACAAATCCATCTCAAAACTTTCATTTTTCTTCCTACAGGGAACTAAGTAAGGTCTTCATAATAAGTCACTTTTATCTCGACAAGTTTGCTTCATCGTAGTCCCCTAGTCAAGAATGTTTGTATCTTTTCATGAGCAAGTTCGAGTATTAATTTCTCTTTCTATGGAAAAAAACCCTAACCACATTATTGTTCAAATCCTTGGGACAATATGAAATAATAATGAATTTGATACATTAAAAATTTCAATATACATAGCTAATATAATCTTTTTTACTACCTCAACACACTTACAATAGGGATCACACAGTTCTTTTCTTTTCTAAAGCTTAAGAACATGAAAATGGGAGATGGGTTTAACAAAAGAGAACCCACTAAACCCTACAAAATCTATGAGAACCCTGAATTAGTAGAGATATTTTAGAGGAGTCATTATTTGGGATACTTTGATAGGTTGAGATAAGAAGATGATATTACTTTAGAGTTTTCACTGAATTTTTAGATAATCAAAGGACAAGAATATGTGACTCCACTCAGGGGGATGAAAATATTTTTTGATGAGGATTCTATAAGAAAACTTCAAAGTATCAAGATTTACTATTGGTTTTCCATGGGACAAGGAAGAGATATAAGAAGCTACCAATGCTAAGAAACTCTTTTTCCTAAAACATGAAAATCCTTTGGAAGGCAAGAATGACATTAAGAGGGAAATTCTTCCTCAACCTTGTCCTCGGGTGGCCTACCACATCATCAAGTACATTTCATATGAAGGAAGGATTTGTTTGGTCTATTCATACCATGTCATACTCCTTCATTAATTGAGGTACCTCTCCCAAAAGAAACCAGAGAAGAGCCTCAACATACCCTGTTTATTTCTACAATCCTTGAAATAAATGAGCACCAAGGTAAAAGGATGAAAGAAGGACACACTAGAACATCATGGTCTTATCAAGTTGACAATTTATGAGGCCTTGGGAAACCTGAAACCCAAAGTCCCCTAGGAAGATTTTGTATACATGGACAGGAAATCGTTTTTGGAGACACAATAATCCATGAGGGAATAAATCTTTGAAGAAGAAGAAGACGAGGAAGAGATAAGGAATAAAAAGAAGGTCAATGGGATAGGATCCTCCAATCAAAAGAGAAAAAATAATAAGGTAAATATGGATGTTTTAGACAAAAAGGTGGCCAACACCTTGATAAAGATAAAGACACCACCAACAAGCCCCCTACAGTTAAAAGACAAATATCCCATTCAACAGAGAAGAAGGTAGTCCTACAGGAAGAAAAATTCCACATACAAAACACTCCTAAAATTGTAACATACATGTTACCCCAATCAAAATTGAGGACTCTTATAGTCCTACAAAGGATCCATAGGGGGGAGGGAAAATACCACAAGAAAATGAGAAATCACTATAGAAGGATAAGTCACCAAAAAATAGCAAACATCAAGAGAAAGGACACCAATAGGAACCCTTCTACATTATACTTTGTTGGAATTACATAAGGTCAATAGATAATCCCTCCAATAGAAAAGGATGGTAGAAGGTAGCAAAGGAAAACAAAAATAAGGTAATTCAGAGGATTTGGAGCAACAACTCTAGCACCTACATGAAAAATTGAAAATCATGAAGATGCAACAGACATAATGTATCCAGAAATTAATGTTGGAAAATAAAACATCAAGGAAAGAGATAGAAGAATCCATTTAAGGGAGTTGGCTAATAAGAATGATAAGATTGAATTCATGGGGGCATCCTCGGCTAGAATGGCTCAATTCTCTCAGAAAATGTTGAATTGTAGACAACTATCTAGAGTATGCACATTGTCCCTAAAGGAACAATGGTACAAATTCGAAATAACAAATTTAGCACAACAAGATAATCGCTCCATTAAGACACCTAAATCCTTTGTGGAAGTATACAAATACTACAACATAGAAAATAAACATAAGTTGTGTGAGTTTTACTTACATAACCTTCTTCTCTCTCACCCCTACAAATGGATTCCCAATCCATATGTAAGGGATGTGAAAATAATGGCTTTCACATCTTGGTTAAGGCATGGGGAGATCAGGGAAATTGAGATAAAAAGGTACAAGGAAGAAGAGATACACATCCCCCTATGGATCATGGCTTAATTTTCCATACCTAAGGATGTAATGGACATCCATAACACTCTTTCTTCAAACCAATATGTGGCCCCAATTTGGGAGGAAAAACAAGAAGATGCTATAACATATCTTGAAGATACTTTGAGACTCCTGGAAGAAGAAGCGGCACAAGCCTGCCATAGGAGGTGGAATTCCTTACCTCATTATCTATAAATGAGGGAACGCCATTCTCTCGCTACTCTACAACTTGAATTATTTAGAACCACTTGGTATAAAGAAAAAATGAGTAGGCTAAAAGTAAATTGGATTGGGTTAAAGGTTAATCCCCTTGTTCTCCTAAAACCTTCACCACTGGCTGATTTAAACAAGGAAAATGAAAATAAAGAGCGGGAAGAGGTTGGCAGGACTAATAGATACTATGAGCAAGGGGATATAACTAGTTATACAATATCAAATATCAGAAAGAGGTGAAGATAACAACAACAACAATAGTATAAAGGGGTCGTCTCATTTTTTTTATTTATTTCACAAGGGTGTGTGAAAACTTTAGCTAGGGGGTAATGATGGGACTTTATAATGTATATCAAAAGGCACATTAATGAAACACTTTGTGACCACCTTTGATCCAGGTGGATATCGGTGGCCACCCACCTTTTCCATCTGGATCAAAACAACTTTCTGGCAATTTTGGTAATTTACTATTTTTAGCAGTTTTTCGGGTCCTAAACTTTTGGAGCCGTTTTGAGGTCCTAAATGACATTTTTTTGGGTATGTAGCTATCAAAAAAATTCATGATTATCAGTGGTTGTAGTCCTCGGATAGATCTTTCCAATTGGCTATCGTACGCCTAAAAATGAGATCATATGCAAAAGTTATGACCACGGGAGGTTGATGTACTGACTTACCCAAACGGGGCCCACATGACTTTTGGCGCTTCATCTCCTAGGGTTAGGTTTTTGGATGTCTAGGGTTTGTGACACTCCTTTTTATTGTAAAAATGCCTTCAGATCCTCATTGTAATCATCTTCTTGTGAATGAGTGCAGTCGTCACATATCTTCTTAGAGAGAAGCTGCCACCATTCCAACAAGCTTGTTCTCCACTGCATTTTACAGTTTTATCTTATTTCCTTGTTGAATAGAAAACTAGTTTTACTGTATCTCTGTTATTCTGTGTTAAGAATTGATTAATAATATGTGTTCATTTCATTTTTCTCCTAACATCTGGGTCAGTGGTATCAGAGAGGTCTTTTCCTTGTCGTCTTAATGTATGTCCCCAATGACGTTAGAGTACAAAGAATTGGGTCTCGAGCTTGTTTCTCTTGAGGACCAAAGCTCTCGCATGCCCAAGTGGCCTCTCATGGAAGGAAAAAATAAATATGAAGGGATAGGAGATCCTTTCAAAATGTTGCTTGAGGAATCCCTCACGCAACAGAGGAATGAGATGATGGATAGTTTTGTGCAAATCCTTGGGCGGCTACCAACATGCAACACATCTTCTTCGAGCGGAGGCGCCGCCCCCTTCAAGGTACAAATAAACTTTGATATTCCTATATTTGAAGGTCAGATATACAAAGATGGTGTATACAAGTGGTTGAATCTACTATAAGGGTATTTTTCTATCCATAACTTTTCGAATAGAGAAAATATTACTTTTGCACTCCTTAAAGTCGTTCCCCATGTCAAATATTGGTGGGAAACTTTCTGTGAGAAAAAGGAAATAGAGGAACCCTCTTTATTTACAGTCACGACCACCTAGGAATCCTTCAGGGATGTTATTAAGGAACAATAATACCCTGTTGGAATTTATGACGACTTTGTATACCAAATTGACCACACTGCGGCAAGAAAGAGACCAAGAAGTTCCAGAGTTCACAAATATCTTCCATACCTTGCGCACCAAGTTGGGTATCAAAGATTCAGAGAAACATTTGATTCTCAAGTATCGTGGTTCTCTGCATAAATACATGCATGCTGAAATGGAATTTCTGGACATCTCTTCCTTGGGCGTAGCCTACTGATATGCCATCAAAATGGAGGAGAAGCTCAAACAAAAGACATGGAAATTTGGGCCCAGGAACCCTACATAGAAAAATCCAGGAAAGGGAGACCCCAAACCACAGAACAGAGGACAGAGAAAATATGGATAGTATCAAGATAACCAGTCCAAGCCGCAAGAAAATAAGGACACTAGAAAGACAAATAAAGATATCGAGAAGTGGCGCGACTTCCATAAGAGCCCTTGGCATAAAACTGCTGACTTCCACTCAAAGAAGTCGTTGGTGGTCGAAGTGAAAGCCTCTGAATCAGATGTGGGTTTTGAATCTGAGTCAGAACCAGAAAGGGGAAGACGGATCATTGAAGCAGAACCCAGTGCCATCATTTCTACCACCAAGCTCCAACTTGATGAACATGACGAACCAAAAGAAGGAGAGCGCCTCTTCCATTCACATATGTGGGTAAAAGGCACCCCACTACACTTCATCGTTGATAGCAATAGCCAGAAGAACCTCATCTCAGCAAATTTTTTCAAGCATCTGGCCCTACCGACAACGTCGCACCCACAACCATACACCATTGGATGTCTCCACCAAGGAAGCAATCTCCACATCAACCAATAGTGTCGACTGTCGTATGACATCAATCCCTTCAAAGACGAGGTATTTTGTGATGTTTCTTCTCTTGAAGTATGTGATACTATTTTGGGACAACCTTATTTATGGAAACATCATGCTATATATGAGTCTAGGCCTCATAGTGTTATTATTTCTTTGAACAGGAAATTGTACAGGATACGCGAGGCAGTCCCACCTAGTGTTATTTCATTGATATCTGCCAAGCAATGCAGGAAGGTCATCTCTCAGATGAGGAAGTTTGTATTCTTCATGATTCACTCTCGGAATGAGTGAAATATCACAGCCACATCGAGGGTCTCTGCGGCTGACCTCTTCACATAGCAGAAGAAAGTAGATAAGGTCGTTGAAGAATACTTGGATATCTTCTCCTCACCTACCGGGGTACCTTTGCACTATTAGGTCAAGAACCCCATTGATCTGAACCCCAACGCACCACTGCCCAATGGTCCAGTCTATCGTCGCTCTATGTTATGGAATGGGGATATCAAGAGACAGATCCAAGAACTGCTCCATAAGGGGCACATCCATCCTAGCTCATCACCTTGTGGGAGCCCAATCGTGTTGGTATAGAAGAAAGATGGAACTTGACGAATTTGCATTGATTATTGGGCCTTGAATAAAATCACACTTAGAAAACAGTACCCAATTCCCTGAATCGACAACCTCCTTGATCAAATCATGGGGGGGGGAATACTTCAGTAAGATTGATTTGAAGTCTGGATAACACCAGGTCTTGATAGAACATACAGATGTATGGAAGACCACCTTCAAGTCAAAGGAAGGCCTTTTTGAATGATTGGCCATTCCCTTTGGTTTCACAAATGCTCCAGCCACTTTCACGAGGATGATGGACGATATCATGTGACCATTCACCAATACGTTTGTAGTGGTGTCTCTAGATGACATTCTCATCTACAACAAATCTTGGGAAGAACACTTGCAACATATTCAACAAGTTCTGCACACTGTGTGGCAACACAAGCTATACGCCAACTTGGTAAAATCTCCTTCGGCATGGACAGGGTCCATTACCTGGGCTACATTGTTGATAAACATGGCATACATGTGGATCCATCCAATATCCAAGTCATCCGTGATTGGCCAGCCCCAACCACACTCACTAAGCTTCGAATCTTCTTGGGCCTTGCTAATTTCTACTACAGGTTCGTGTTGGGATTCTCCCATATTGCATGGGCCCTTAGCGAAATAACCAGGGGTGGTGGTAAGGAAAAATTTACGTGGGGTCGGTCCCAACAACAAGGGTTCGATGATTTGAAGCAACACTTGTACTCATCCCCAATACTTTCACTACCGGACCTACAACATCCATTTGAGATCGAGACAGATGCTTCATACTATGTTGTGGGCGTCGTTCTCACTCAGCACGACCACCCCGTGGCATATCATAGTGAGAAACTATCAGATGTTGTCCATAAGTACCCTACTTACGAAAAATAAATGTACTCCATTGTGCAAGCCTTCCGCTAGTGGAGACATTACATTCTTGGGAAGGAGATAGTCATCCACATTGATCATAAGCCAGTGCAGTTCATACGGACACAAGGAAAATTATAGAATGAGCACCATCAAAAGTGGTCCACATACTTACAACAATTCCACCTCAACATCAAGTATAAAACATGAAGCACCAAGCGTGTCGTTGATTGCCTTAGTAGACCACCAGTTGCGGCACTCACCACCGTGCTAGACTCTTGCGGCCATGTGTTGGGATCTAAAGATGTCCTAAAAACAACCTCTATGCATCAACCAAAGGTAGGCACTGGCACAAGCGTTTTACTTGTCTCCTATGTAGGTTCTTACCTTTCGTTTTCAATACCCAGCCTCCAGAGATGCAACACCTGTAAAGGAACAAAAATCGTAAAGGGAACGACAGTTGTTATATTCAAAGGAACAACACAACCTGCAAAATGAACAACAATCAGAACAAAAGGAACAACAATCCTTACATTGGGCCGAACTAATGTTGAATTAATTGCATTGTAGTATGTACCCAACTATCTAATTTGTCAACCCGGGGTTCGTAAACTGATGAAGTACACACAAAGTATATGCAAGATTGGAGCGGGACTAATATAATCTAATGTTTAAGCTACAACTGAAATTGAATCATTAATCTAACACATGACTGAAATAGAATCATTAA
>SNQJ01S0081300.1:70193-84231 GCA_010110895.2 Picea sitchensis
TTCGAGAAGTCCTTTGAATTAATCCTTCACATATTCCTACACATTACAAAGCTCACACATAATTGAGATATATATGAAATCATGTCAATTTTCTAACATTTAATCACAAATTCCCTTTTAATACTAAAATGAATAAAGTGGAGTACAATAAGGTGAAACCCAAGTATATTTATGGAAATGATATCGTGAAAGGTTAATGGGGTGATGAAATGTGAAGAATGATGAAGGGAAATATGGATGAAAATATGACATTTCTGAGCCCCAACACCATGATACCTCTAGATGGCCCCAACTCTATGAGACAGACTCGGACTTCACCACCACCTACCACATGTTGGGTGCAAATGCATTTGTCAATAATTTCCATCTTTGGGATGGGTTGTTGTGTCATCTGGGCCATATATGCGTTCCATCAACCGAGCGAGCGAAGATGATCAGGGAATCCCGCTACAGTCGGGTGGCAGGACACTTCAGTGTCAAAAAGACAATGGCGATGCTACAAAAACATTTCTACTGGCCGAAACTTCGGCAGGAGGTCAACAAGTATATCAGGTCTTGCACTATTTGCGCTATTTCCAAACCGACCACTAAGTAACAGGGCATATACACCCCCCTTCCTATTCCTGACAGGACATGGGAATCTAGAGCGGTCTGCTCCTTGTCGTCTTAATTCATGTCCCCAACGAGGTCAGAGTACAAAGAATTGGGTCTCAAGCTTGTTTCTCTTGAGGACCAAAGCTCTCGCATGCCCAGGTGGCCTCTCATGGTAGGAGAAAATAAATATGACGGGATAAGAGATCATTTCAAAATGTTGCTTGAGCAATCCCTCATGCAACAGAGGAACGAGATGATGGATAGTTTCGCACAAATCCTTTGGCAACTACCAACATGCAATGCATCTTCTTCGAGCGGAGGCACCGCCCCCTTCAAGGTACAAATAAACTTCGATATTCCTATATTTGAAGGTCATATATACGAAGATGGTGTATACAAGTGGTTGAATCTACTAGAAGGGTATTTTTCTATCCATAACTTTTCGAATAGAGAAAATATTACTTTTGCACTTCTCAAAGTCGTTCCCCATGTCAAATATTGGTGGGAAACTTTCTGTGAGCAAAAGGAAACAAAGGAACCCTCTTTATTTATAGTGACGAACACTTGGAAATCCTTCAGGGATGTTATTAAGGAACAATAATACCCTATTGGAAGTTATGACAACTTTGTATACCAAATGGACCACAATACGGCAAGAAAGAGACCAAGAAGTGCCAGAGTTCACAAATATCTTCCATACCTTGCGCAGCAAGTTGGGTATCAAATATTCAGAGTGACATCTGGTTATCAAGTATCATGGTGCTTTGCATAGATACATGCATACCGAAATGGACTTTCTGGACATCTCTTCCTTGGGTGCAACCTACCGATATGCCATCAAAATCGAGCAGAAGCTCAAACAAAAGACATCAAAATTTGGATCCGGGAACCGCGCACAACAAAATCCAGGAAAGGGAGACCCCAACCCACAAAACAAAGGACAGAGAAAATATGGACAGTATCAGGACAAACATTCCAAGACGCAAGAAAATAAGGACATTGGAAAGACAAATAAAGATATCGGGAAGTCGTGAGACTTCCATAAGAGCCCTTGACATAAAACTGTTGACTACCGCTCAAAGAAGTCGTTGGTGGTCGAAGTGAAAGCCTCTGAATCAGATGTAGGTTTTGAATCTAAGTCAGAACCAGAAAGGGGAAAACGGATCATTGAAGAAGAACCCAGTGCCACCGTTGCTACCACGAAGCTCCAACCTGATGAACTTGACGAGCTAGAAGAAGGAGAGCGCCTCTTCCATTCACAGATGTGGGTAAAAGGCACCCCATTGCACTTCATCATTGCTAGCGCTATCCAAAAGAACATCATCTCAACAAAGGTTTTCAAGCATCTGGCCCTATCGACAATGTCGCACCCACAACCATACACCATTGGATGGATCCACCAAGGAAGCGATCTCCGCATCAATCAACAGTGTCAAATGCCATATGACATCAATCCCTTCAAAGAGGAGGTATTTTGTGATGTTTCTCCTCTCGAAGTATGTGATGTTCTTTTGGGCCAACCTTATTTATGGAAACATCATGCTATATATGAGTCTAGGCCTCGTAGTGTTATTATTACTTTGAACAGGAAATTGTACAGGATACTGGAGGCAGTCCCACCTAGTGATATTTCCTTGATCTCTGGAAAGCAATGCAGGAAGGTCATCTCCCAGATGGGGAAGTTTGTCTTCTTTGTGATTCGCTCTCAGAATGAGCGAAATATCACAGCCACATCGAGGGTCTCTGCGACTGACCTCTCCACACAGTAGAAGCAAGTAGATAAGGTTGTCGAAGAATACTTGGATATATTCTCCTCACCTATAGGGGTACCTTTGCACTGTTAGGTCAAGCACCGCATCGATCTGAACCCCAACGCACCACTTCCCAATGGTCCAATCTATCTCCGCTCTATGTTAGAGAATGGGGAGATCAAGAGACAGATCCAAGAAATACTCCACAAGGGGCACATCCATCCTAGCTCATCACCTTGGGCCAATATCCAAGTTATCCGTGACTGGCCAACCCCAACCACACTCACTGAGCTTCGAAGATTATTGGGCCTTGCTAATTTCTACTGCAGGTTCGTGTTGGGATTCTCCCATATTGCATGGTCCCTCAACGAAATAACCAGGGGTGGTGGTAAGGAAAATTTTACGTGGGGTCGGTCCAAACAACAAGAGTTCGATGATTTGAAGCAACACTTGTGCTCATCCCCAATACTTTCACTACCAGACCTACAACATCCATTTGAGATCGAGACAGATGCTTCATACTATGTTGTAGGCACCGTTCTCACTCAGCATGACCACCTCGTGGCCTATCATAGTGAGACACTATCAAATGTTGTCCATAAGTACCCTACTTACGACAAAGAAATGTACTCCATTGTGCAAGCATGCTGCTAGTGGAGACATCACATTCTTGGGAAGGAGACAGTCATCCACACTAATCATAAGCCATTGCATTTCATGCAGACACATGGCAAATTATAGAATGAATTCCATCAAAAGTGATCCACATACTTACAACAATTCCACATCAACATCAAGTATAAAACATGAAGCACCAACCGTGTTGTTGATTTCCTCAGTAGACCACCAGTTGTGGAACTCACCATGGTGCTAGACTCTTGCGGCCATGAGACCTCTGGATGGCCCCAAATCTATGAGACAGACTCAGACTTTGCCACCACCTACCAAATGTTGGGTGCAAATGCAGTTGTCGATAATTTCCATCTTCGGGATGGGTTGTTGTGTCATCTGGGCCATATGTGTGTTCCATCAAGAGAGCGAGCAAATATGATCTGGGAATCCCACTACAGCCTGGTGGAAGGACACTTTAGCATCGGAAAGACAATGGCAATGCTACAAAAACATTTCTACTGGCTAAAACTTCGATAGGAGGTCAACAAGTATACCAGGTATTGCACTGCCTGCGCTATTGCCAAACTGACCACTAAGTAATAGGGCATGTACACCCCCTTTCCTACTCCTGACAGGACATGGGAATCCATATCAATGGACTACATGTTGGGCCTCCCATCCACCAAGTGGGGAAATGACTGTGTTTTTGTGGTTTTTGATATCTTTTCTAAGATGGCGATTATGGTTGCCTGCAATAAGAGCATCACAATAGAAGCCAATTCCAATATCTTCTTTGAACGAGTCTGGGTACATTTTGGAATCCCATAAACCATTATATTACATTGGGACATTCCATTTCTCAGCTCATTTTGGTCGAATGGTTACTGCTGGACACCAAGATCACCAAATCCACGGCCTTCCACCCCTAGACAGATATCCAAACTGAGGTCGTAAATCGAATGATCATGCATATCCTACATATGTATAATTCCAAGCACCCTCTCACATGGGATGAGAGTATTCCCTATGTCCAACATATATACAATTGATCCCTGCATAGCTCAACCGGCCACAACCCCTTTTAGGTGGGGTTGGGATTCCAACCATTGGGTCGCATAAATGTTTCACTTCTCCTTGCGGTCACCTTGGCTGACTCATCTCATGCTCCAACTGAAGCTGACAAAGCCACCTAGTTCATTGAGCGGATCCAACACATCTGCCAACAAGTTTAGGATATCCTACATAAGTCCAATGAGAAGTACAAGCAATGTCATTATCAACATCAGGTGCCACATAAGTTTCAGGTGGGCAACAAAGTTTGGTTGCACTTGCAGAAAGAACGCCTTACAGGACCCCATAGGAAGATTTTCCCACTCTTTTATGGGTCGTACACCATCACCAAGGTTGTGGGGGATAATTATTTTGAGCTCAACATTCCTCCTTTCCTTTCCCTTCACCCAGTGTTCAACGTGGACCTCCTTCAACCTTATTTCCCACCATTATTGGACACCTCAGACGTAGCAAAACAACTGACACCAAAAAATCTCAATCCCGACTACATAAAATATGCATATGGTGATCATATTGTGGACACACAAATCAAGGGCACTCGACAACAAAGGCTCCAACTTTATCGAGTCATCAAAGCAGGGCAACTCCTCCACCAAGGCAAGTGGCTCACCCGGGGCCAAATTTAGTAGAAATTTCCTCATCTGATGGGGGAAATCAATGCAATGGATACCATTGCTTCCTAAGGAGGTAGAATTCATCCAGGTGGATATCAGTGGCCATTCACCTTTTCCAGCTGGCTCAAAACAACTTTCTGGAAATTTTGGTAATTTACTATTTTTCGCAATTTTTCGGGTCTTGAATTTCCAGAGCTATTTTGAGGCACTAAACGACGCTTTTTTTGGTATGTAGATGTCAATGAATTTAATCATGAAATTTGCATCAATATTTGTAGTCCTCGGATAGATATTTCCAATGGGTTATCGTACACCTAAAACAAAGATCGTATGCAAAAGTTACGACCCTCGGAAGTTGATGTATTGACTTACCCAAATGGGGCCCACATGAATTTTGGCGCTTCATCTCCTAGGGTTAGGTTTTTGGATGTCTAGGGTTTGTGACACTCCTATTTATTTTAAAAAGGCCTTCAAAGCCTCATTGTAATCATCTTCTTGCGAATGAGCGTAACTGTGACATCTCTTCTCAGAGATAAGCCGCCACCATTCCAATAAGCTTGTTTTCCACTGCATTTTACAGTTTCATCTTATTTCCTTGTTGAATAGAAAACCAATTTTATAGTATCTCTATTATTCTGTGTTAAGCATCTGTTAATAATCTATAGTCATTTCGTTGTGCTCATAAAATCCGAATCAACCTTTGTATCTAAAAACTCACTTGTTTTTACCATACTTAATATGAATTGTGCTTGTTTGGAAATTATTTAATGAATGATTTGAGTTTGTTATGTGATGAGTTATGCTTATGTTTATGCTTAGTTTTTATGATAGTATTATATAAGTAGTCTAACCTAAACAGGTCAATCCACACATGGAAGTTTGGAGGTCCCAACACTTAGAGAAAAATAAGCGATCTTGTCCCCTCACTTACCACGAGTTCACCTGCCATATATTAAAGAGTCACCTCAGTCCAACTTCCTCAAACTCATACTTCAATAATCAAGAAGACAACCAATAGAGGATGAGGATTTTGATTGAGGAAATTATGGCAAACAAAGCCTCAAAATTCCTCCTTGATTGAAGGATAGATTTGATCTTCCTAGGAGTATAAATAAAATTCAAGGACTAGACTTGATGAGTTAGTTGATGATTGAGAAATAAAGGGCTGCAATTTTTCATTCGTTTAGAGACCTTGAGAACTTGGAGCTTTGCTCCATTTATGTACTTGCTTTGAATAATAAATGAAGATCTTCTAATTTTCATCTTATTAGTCTTTTCAAGGTTCCTTGTGTTTCTTGGGTAGGGCACACTCAAGAGGGATCAATAACCCTTCTATACTCTTTCTTTGTATGCCTTTATGTTTTAGCTTAATTTTTAAATTGTTTAAAGCAGTTAGCATGCTAAACACATAGTTATGTTCATGAATGTAATTTTAGCTCTATTTCCTATAAAATTAATTACATATTTGTAAGAACTCATTGGGATTTTTTTCTTGGGCTCATATTTTCATTTCAAAACATGATATCATGTTTTGATCATTTTACCAGTCTTATAAAGAATTAATAAGTTGTTTGAACCTTTTTAACATTTCCTATAAACTTTCTTGTAGGATTGTTATAGTTCCCATGGGACTATCAATAGTTCCTGTAGAACAACATAGAATTAAGTTTCCTTGCAATTTTCCACTTAATTTCAATTTGAGGATATCATGCTATGGTAATTTATGAGGGGTTAGATAATTACGCAAGAGATAAATGTTTCTGTATGTAGCATAGTTTCCATCCAACAATTTGTTTTTCTTTTTTTCTAGTTTAATTCTCTTTAGTTTTTTTTGTCCAATGATTTCATCAACAATGTCTTGTTTTCCACCTTAAAATAGTTTCCTTTGAAGTAATATGTGATCCTAGATAAATTCTTATTCATTTCCAACATTTTTTATTTAGTTTGATTTTAAGTTATGGTTTGTTTGCTTAATGATTTCTTCCCCCTTATCATGTACACAAAGTAAGAGCTAGGATATCACATCACAAAACAATAGATATGTCCATAAGAATTCAAAAGGTGCATAAGAGGAAAATAGGTGTATTATGCATATATAATGCATGGTATATAAGAAGTTTGTACAAACCCCGAGTTGATAATTAAAGTTTCAAGTAAAGGAAAGGGAATCATTCTTGTTGCTATTCCAAGGCCCAAACATTTTTGGAACTATTGTAGGGGAGGTGCTAAACATTACACACCATTTTCATTCTTTGTTTTTTGAAAAAAAAAAAGAAAAAAATTGTAGTGTTCATGCATACTTTTTATTATCATATAGGAAAAGAAAAAGATTCAATTTGCATTCCCTTTGTTTTAAAAATTTCTAGATTAATGAGTTGACCTAGCGATAGAACAAGATTTTTTTTACCTAAATCCCAAACCATAGAAACAGGTCCTATCAATCAAGAAAATCAACAAGTTGTTTGTTAGACACTTTTCCGAGAAGCATAGGAAAATTTTGAGGATTTCAAAGAAAAAAGGGAAAGAGTATTTGAGAATATCTCAGAGGGAGGCCAATATTCATCCCACTATACAATGGCTGATAAAGAGTAGAAATAAAAAGTCATTGAGTTTCCCATTAAAGAAACCAAGGGGGAAACAAAAATTAAAAACATTAACCCCTCTTCCCTACCTCACTTCCATGGCCTCATCTCAAAAGATCCTAAAACCTTTTTGTTTGGGTTTTCAATTGTGTGTAGAACCTATGACTACACCTCAGATGAAAAAAATCTCAAGCTATTTCCTGAAACTTTGAAAGACTCAACCTTTAAATGGTTCATGAGATTATAAGGAAATAACATTACAAGCTAGGACCAAATGAAGCACACTTTCAATAACAAGTGCAGGAACTATTGTAGAGAAATGGATGTAAGAGGTGAAATCTTTTGATTGACCCAAGGACGGAATAAATATCTTGAGAAATTTGAGGAAATATTTCAATTTAGCTACAAGATATCCCACAACTATAATGTGGATGAAGACTCACTAAAAATTTTCTTCCTTGGAGGAGTAAAGAAAGAACTTGTGGAAACATTGAATCTCCTAGAAAATGGGGATATATTCCATATGGGTTATGGAGACATGAAGAAAATATATGATAACTACTCTAGGTCCTCTACAAAGAAAGGTAGAAGTGATAAAGGAATGGTAAGAAAATTTTATAACCCTTAAACTCTTATTAAAAATGAGATAGGAGGATTATTAGAAGATATTAAGACTCACATTTTTCATTCACTAGCTATGAAAATGGATACCTTGCAGTTTAAGAAGAAACATGAAGAAGCAGAAAGTGAACTAGCTATATTTTATTCTAAATTCACTAAAAGGCATCCTAGGAATGAGTTCTCACTCAACATGGTGGAGGTATGTACAATTTTTGAAGAACCTCGTGCAACTAACAAATGTCCTTATCTATCAGGTTTAAAAGCTACATATCAAGGAACAAAGGAAAATGTGGAATCAATAAGATTTATCAACAAAAGAAGACTAGGAGCACCAAGACCCTTTGAACAAGGTATGAGTTACAATCCTCCTTCATTATTTTAGTCGATACAATACACAAAATCCTTCTAAACCTTGGTATTTTCATAACCAGTGCCATTAGACTATGAAAAATCAATGGAAATACACAAGCCAACATGTTCCTTCTCCTTATCAACCATTTCAAAACCATCCTCTAGTTCAAAACCCTTAGTTCAATATTCCTCCAAAAGGATGGAGGCCCCAAAATTTTCAACAAAAGCATTAATGCCTTCTCCTCCTCCTCAACTAAATAAAACTCCCCAGAATATTTCTCTTCCAAAGAAGCCTCAACTACATGCTCAAACTTCTCTAAATCCAAAAAATAAGTAGGTTCATCCTATATATAATAATGATGCCACATATCAAACCTACCCCTTAAATTTGTAAAAAAACAACCTTAGATCAAGAAAATTCCTACATGATCCTCTCATCCCCAAGTCTATAAAATATATAGAAGAGTGCAAAAGAAGTTACCTTGTCACCACAACCTACCCTTCCACAAGCTCCACCCTATCCTGAAAGGTTGAACATTAAGAAAACATATACACCTGAAAAAGATGAATTGTTAGGAGACCTCAAGAGCTTGTGTGTTAAAATACCCCTCCTTCAAGCTATCAGGGATGTTCCTATCTATAAAAAAATAATCAAAGAGGAATGTATGAAGAAGCTTGGGAGGAAGGAAAAATATACCCCTACAATTAATTTCATGGGACAATTAGTAGATCTCATGCTTGGGAGGATATTTGTTCCTAAGTGTTTGGACCCTGGCAAGCATATAGTGAATGTACACATTAACAAGAACTTGATCCAAAATACTTTGATAGATTTAGGGGAAACAATAAATTTCATGATTAAAGATACACTCCAAATACTAAACCTTCGGGGATCCTTAAGAAATACATCTAATCTAATTCTTGAACTTGTATATAGGTCTATAGTGAAACTTAAGGGGATGCTAGAAGACATAATAGTCTCCATTGATTCTTGGGAATATTCCACTGGTTTCTTGGTTCTCCAACCCAAGTCCAAGTTTAATGGGTATCCTCTCATATTGGGAATACCTTGGTTGGCCATATCAGATGTAGAGAAGGGAGCATGACCATTATTAATGGTTAGTTCCAAAAAACAATTATTCTTTACCCTCCTGCTAAACCATTAATAAAATAAAATTTTCCAATGTGGGTAGAAGAACAAGAGAACCTAGTTTAGACGATTGTTTATCCCATTTGCACCATCAACATAGCCCTGGATAGCAATAAAATTTATGAAGATACCTTCATCTCAAATTTTCTGCAAAATCAATACCTCGTTGATGTGAAAATAGAAGACATAAATGTTGAAGAGAAACCTGGAACATCTATTAATCAAGAAATGGAATCATGGGTAGAAATTTTTACAACTGAAGTTGATAATTCAACTATCAAAATTATAGAAATATATCCCTCTAAAATACTAAAAATCAAAACTAACCTCGGTGATGGACAAGAACATAAATTCCTTGATGTTCTCAATAAACACATTACAACTTTTGCACGAGACTACAGAGAAATGAAAGGAATACACCTTCCATCTTCACCCATCACATATACATTAAATAAGATTGCATTAAAAGACATTGTCAAGTAATAATTGCAAAAGCTCCTAGATGTTGGATTTATTTACCCAATTTCTAATAGTGAATGGGTTTCACCCTTGGTCATTGTCCCAAAGAATAATGGAAAATGGATAATGTGTGTGGACTACAGGGAGTTGAATAAAGCCACTAGAAAATATCATTTTCCCTTACCTTTAATTGACCAAGTCCTAAATGTCTTAGCAAGGAAATAATACTTTTCATTTCTAGATGAATTCAGTGGATATAATCATATATAAATCATCCCTCAATACCAAGATAAAACTACCTTTACATGCCCCTAGGGTACCTTTTTTTTCAGGGAAACCATCGTGTAAAACCCTCCTAGTACTTCCCCAAGGTCCATGGATGGTAAACAAGGTAAACCATTATCCCTAAGTAATTGCAAATGTGATTTTACATTGTTGATTTACTTGCAATTTAGTATTTTCACACACCGAACCTAATGGATATGGTTTCATATGAGGTGTAGTATTTAAACCCATTTAGCCAAAGACCAAATTACATTTATCCAATGACCAAATTACTCCACAATGTTCCATTATAATACATATGGAAGAATGATGACAAAGGAATTAACCCAATGTAGGCCCAATAATTTGAGATACACATGACTTAAAAAGTGCACGGAGATAAGACAAAATATAGATAACGCCCAAGTTATAAATTTAGCCACAAAATGTCAAATCATAAGAGGAAGGAATGAATGAATAGTTTTTTCTTCCCTTTAACCATGAGACTTACCACTTGGCACAAGGGAAAATGCTTCATGCAACATCCTAGCACATTAGTTAGAGAGAAGAACACACCATCTAAGGCTACATATGACATGTATAGACTACATATAGGCTCAACCTCCTCCCAAAACCAATGTATGACCTCATTGGGCTTAACTAGCCTATGTGCAACTTCTAGGGAGAGATCAAACTCACCATATGGCCTCTTGTTATAGCCTTAATTTCCACCCTACATGCCAGAAGAGAATCCATAAGAGGATATAAGACAAAATGCACATTTTGACTAATATTTGAGCCCTTTTTTAAGGTCATCGTTGGACACATAGGGGACAAAAAGTGATGATCCTTGCATGAAAGTAGTATTCAATAAGCGATGACCCCTGAAACTTCTAGTTTTAGGGAGTTATGACGAGATAGGCGAGGGATGAGTTGTATATTTATGTCAAGGACCTAGGAACTCACAACATTTGAGTCTCTAGTCATCTCTAGAAGATATATAAGCTCTCACAAGCCTCCTCCAAAGATATATATAACAAAGACAAGTCTTGGGCAAGAGAAAGAGAATTCATAAGTAGTTTTATGTTGTTCATTTACATAGGTACTTGTCCTATCCATCATAGCTAGAAGTAGGTGAGCCTAGCGTGACCAAGAAGCTAAAGGGAGAAGTAAGGAGTAAGGAGTCAAGGGAGAATGACATCAACATCCAAGGTATCAAGTTTTGATGTATTTCTCTTATATTCATTAATATATCAATGGTTTTCCCCAAATTTTTTTGTTAATCATGTAATATGTTTGGATTTGATTCTATGAATGGTAAAACAAATTAGATCTTAGGCATATTGATTATTTCTAATACCAAAATAAAGAAGAAGATTGGTAGTGTTTGTTGCTTGTGTGCAAGAAGAAGGTGATATGAGTTGGAGCTGGAACTTCATATCTATGTCATCCAAGAGATACAAGAACAACCTTCATATTAAAAGGTATGTTGATATACTCTTCTTTAGTGTAAGAGGAATTGTGTGCTCTAAACCTAAGGAAACTAGAGAATAAACCCTTTTCTTCATAGGATTAATAAGCTAATCAGGTAGGGAGATTTTGTTTTGTATTCAACAAGATACTTGTGAAATTTTGTCCCATAACACCTCTGTGGGAGATCAATGGTAGCATATGGACTTAGGCCCTAGGGTGATTTGATGTGTAAGGGTCATCCATCAAACTCATCATATTGACTCTGTGGGAGATTAATGGTAGCATATGAACTCAAGCTCTAGGGTGATTCATTGTGTCAGATTCATCCACCATTCAACATTCTCAGTCAATTCCATTTTTGTTGTTCTTGCAATCAAATTTAGAAACCGAGCTAAGATAATGCATCAATCAATTAATGGTATCCTTAGATCTTCAATTTTAGAGTGCATCAAACAATGGATAAGATAGAGTTGTTGGTGCTCTTCATTTGCTCATGGATAATGAAACGATAAAGGAAAATCATAGAACTACCTCTAAGAATGGATTCTCGCCCCAATGAAATCAACACAAGCAACATCTCTAAAATAGAGGAAGACCAAATACTTCACACCATTAAAATAAGCTTAGGAAGCAATTCAATATAGAGTTGTGTCCAAAAGACTCATACAACAATTAATTCAAAATTTACACAACACACAAATATTTAGACCATTCAAAACACAATTGATGCCTTGTTTACCTTGGAAACCCAACTAAGAAAACCAACACTCAATGGTTTTTCGGTGCTCTTATTCCATCAATATCTAGTACAATGGAGCTCATGGCTCTCCTTGCATACTCCCCACTTTGACCAAAAGTCCCTTTGAGAGTAAAGTTACAATGACATATAGGAAAACTCAAGGGTAATGGGAAGGCCAAGAGATTGACCTTTGAGTTCCCATTCCCCTCTCTCTTTTTATCTCCTATTTTCATTTTTTTACTCTATTTAAGATTTTTCGTTTCCTTTTTCTTATTTAATCTCTTAAATTTTCATTTTCATGTATGGTTTATGTAACATTCATTAATTACCATATTATATTTATAGGTACTAATTCTTGCAATGCATTACTTGTTCAAATCCATTTCAAATTAGATAGTGAGCAATGGAGATTAATCTTGTAAAGGCCTTCCAAAAGAGATGATTTTAAAATAGGCTAAAATGCATTTTTCTTGCACATTAGATTAAGAAAACACAAGCATTTGATACAGGATATACCTCCAAGATCCTTGTCCTCTATCAAGACCTCAAACAAAAATGAAAAAAATGGCCTCTCCCAAATACAAAAAATGGTGCTCATATGAGCCTATGAATTTAGATGATTAAGATGAACGTGTAGTTGAATCTATGCCTAATGAAAAGGTAGAAAATGATACAAATGGTGGGCTAGAAGTTTAGATGTAAATTTATAGATGTCCATGAAGTTTCACGAAAAAAGAAATGCATGAGTTGATTCCTCAATCAAAGGAAATTGTTGACAATGAAGTTCAACGGGAAGGAATGAAAAGAAATCGTGGATCAAAATTTTGTTATTCAAATAAGAAAGTTCTAATTCAAAATGTTATTTTTCAATTACCTCTCATGCATGTTGTCCTCCTTTAAGAGCAGTGTAATTCAAAACTAATCTTCAATTACCTTTAAAGTATTTCTTTATTAAAAGTAAATTGAGGAAAATGTTGATGCTTAATTTTTTGTCATTTTTAAATAATAATAATAATAATTAAGTAAATGAAAAAAAGTGTGATTTTTTTTATACTCTAAAATTAGTTAAGGAAGAAGAATTTACACTTAGAAAGATTTGATCCCTCTCAACATTTTAAAAAACCTAATTAAAATAAATCTATGCTGATAAATAATGAAATAACCCCAATTTAAAATGTATAATTAAAATCATTTTCAATATTATTAAAATTTGAATAATCTAAACTTTCAAAAATAAATGATAACTCGTACAAATGAGAATTCTCCATCTAATGGGTTTCTTTTAGTGTTCCAATTTTTTAATGGGGAAGGATTGGTTAACTCTTCCCACGAGATTTTATGAATTAAGATAAATAAATAATTGGGATTGTTTAGCCTTTAATTGCTATAGTTAGTTTGGGAGTTCTATGAATAAGGTTGGAAACACTCATTTGATTAATTGTTTCTAATTATAAAAGTCGAAATGCATATTTAGATTGAATTACGTTCTCGTGAACATTCTATGATAGGGTTGCTGCTATGTGCAAATGTTTTCAACCAGAACAATCCATAAAAAAATCAATATGTCAAATCTGGTAGCGTGGTTAGAGCTACAATCCTTTCAAGTGGAAGAAATGGAATATATTTTGAGATCGTTTTACTACTCTCAAACAAATGAGTACTGTGTCTGCTCGCTGCAACTCAGTGGAAGAACTGGAATATATTTTGAGATCGTTTTACTACTCTCAAACAAATGAGTACTATGTTTTCAACCACAA
>SNQJ01S0081300.1:84236-94547 GCA_010110895.2 Picea sitchensis
TGGATGTCTATGAATTTTGGCATTCTCGTCTATTGTAAAAAGGCCTCTAGAGCCTCATTGTAATCATCTTCTCACAGATGCGAGTAGCAGCCGCATCTCTTCTCAGAGATAAGCTACCAAAGCCCTAGCTAGTTTATTTCCATTCTGTTTGTAAGCATATTTCAGTCATTTGTTATTAATGAAATGAAGTCTTATTTCCACTGCATCTCTGTGTTTATGTGTATTTCTGTATTTCATTGTGTTCCTACATAAATCCGGATCAGAATGAATAGTTTTTTCTTCCCTTTAACCATGAGACTTCCCACTTGGCACAAGGGCCAATGCTTCATGCAACATCCTAGAACACTATTTAGAGAGAAGAACACAACATCCAAGGATACATATGACCTATATAGCCTACATATAGGATCAACCTCCTCCCAAAACCAATGTATGACCTCATTGGGCTTAACTAGCCTACGTACAACTTCTAGGGAGAGATCAAACTCACCATATGGCCTCTTGTTATAGCCTTAATTTCCACCCTACATGCCAGAAGGGAATCCATAAGAGGATATAAAACAAAATGCACATTTTGACTAATATTTAAGCCCTTTTTGGAGGTCATCAATGGACACATAGGTAACAAAAAGTGATGATCCTCACATGAAATTAGTATTCAACAAGCGATGACCCCTGAAACTTCTAGTTTTAGGGAGTTATGACAAGATAGGCGAGGGATGGGTTGTATATTTAAGTCAAGGACCTAGGAACTCACAACATTTGAGTCTCTAGTGGTCTCTAGAAGATCTAGAAGCTCTCACAAGCCTCCTCCAAAGATATAAATAACAAAGACAAGTCTTGGAAAAGAGAAAGAGAATTCATAAGTAGTTTTATGTTGTTCATTTACATAATTACTTTTCCTATCCATCATAGCTAGAAGTCGGTGAGCCTAGCCTGACCAAGAAGTTGAAGGGAGAAGTAAGGAGCAAGGAGTCAAGGGAGAATGACATCAACATCCAAGGTATAATGTCTTGATGTATTTATCTTATATTCATTAATATATCAATGGTTTTCCCCAATTTGTTTTGTTAATCATGTAATATGTTTGGATTTGATTCTATAAATGGTAAATCAAATTAGATCTTAGGCATATTGATTATTTCTAACACCAAAAGAAAGAAGAAGATTGGTAGTGTTTGTTGCTTGTGTGCAAGAAGAAGGTGATAGGAGTTGGAGTTGGAACTTCATATCTATGTCATCCAAGATATACAAGAACAACCTTCATATTAAAAGGTATGTTGATATACTCTTCTTTAGTGTAAGAGGAATTGTGTGCTCTAAACCTAAGGAAACTAGAGAAGTCTAAACCCTTTTCTTCATAGGATTAATAAGCTAATCCTAGGGAGATTTTGTTTTGTATTCAATAAGATCCTTGTGAGATTTTGTCCCATAACGCCTCTGTGGGATATCAATGGTAGCATATGGACTTACGCCCTAGGGTGATTTGATGTGTAAGGGTCATCCATCAAACTCATCATACCGACTCTGTGGGAGATTAATGGTAGCATATGAACTCAAGCTCTAGGGCGATTCATTGTGTCAGATTCGTCCACCATTCAACATTCTCAATCAATTCCATTTTTGTTGTTCTTGCAATCAAATTTAGAAACCGAGCTAAAATAATGCAACAATCAATTACTGGTATCCTTAGATATTCAATTTTAGAGTGCATCAAACAATGGATAAGATAGAGTTATTGGTGATCTTCATTTTCTCATGGATAATGAAACGATAAAGGAAAAGCATAGAACTACCTCTAAGAATGGATTCTCGCCGCAATGAAATCAACACAAGAAACATCTCTAAAATAGAGGAAGACCAAATACTTCACACCATTAAAATAAGATTAGGAAGCAATTGAATATAGAGTTGTGTCCAAAAGACTCATACAACAATTAATTCAAAATTTACATAACACATAAATATTTAGACCGTTCAAAACAAAATTGATGCCTTGTTTACCTTGGAAACTCAACTAAGAAAACCAACACTCAATGGTTTTTCAATGCTCTTATTCCATCAATATCTAGTACAATGGAGCTCATGGCTCTCCTTACATACTCGACCAAAAGTCCCTTTGAGAGTAAAGTTACAATGACATATAGGAAAACTCAAGGGTAATGGGAAGGCCAAGAGATTAACCTTTGAGTTCCCATTCCCCTCTCTCTTTTTATCTCCTATTTTCATTTTTCTACTCTATTTAAGATTTTTCGTTTCCTTTTTCTTATTTATTCTCTTAAATTTTCCCTTTTCATGTATGGTTTATGTAACATTAATTAATTACCATATTACATTTATAGGTACTAATTCTTGCAATGCATCACTTGTTCAAATCCATTTCAAATTAGATAGTGAGCAATGGAGATTGATCTTTGTAAAGGCCTTTCAAAAGAGATGATTTTAAAATAAGGTAAAATGCATTTTTCTTGCACATTAGATTATGAAAACACAAGGACTTATGTAGGATCTACCACCAATCTATACACCTCCAAGATCCTTGTCCTCTATCAAGACCTCAAACAAAAATGAAAAAAATGGCCTCTCCCAAATACAAAAATTGGTGGCCATATGAGACTATGAATTTACATAATTACGATGAACATGTAGTTGAATTTATGCCTAATGAAAAGGTAGAGAAGGATACAAATGGTGGGCTAGAAGTTTACATGAAAATTTATAGATTTCACCAAAAAAGAAATGCATGAGTTAATTTCTCAATCAAAGGAAATTGTTGACAATGAAGCTCCATTGGAAGGAATGAAAAGAAACCATGCATCAAAATTTTGTTATTCAAATAAGGAAAGTTCTAATTCAAAATGTTAATCTTCAATTACCTCTCAAGCATGTTGTCCTCCTTTAAGAGCAGTGTAAATCAAAATGCTAATCTTCAATTACCTTTAAAGCATGTTGTCCTCCTTTAAGAGTAAATTGAGGAAAATGTTGATGTGTGATTTAGTGTCACTTTTAAATAATAATAATAATAATTAAGTAAATGAAAAAAAGCCTGATTCTTTTTACATTTTAAAACTAGTTAAAGAGGAAGAATTTACACCTGAAAAGATTTGATCCTTCTCAACATTTAAAAAAATCTAGTTAAAATGAATCTATGCTGATAAATAATGAAATAAAGCTAATTTAAAATGTATAATTAAAATCATTTTCAATATTATTAAAATTCGAATAATCTAAACCTTCAAAAATAAATGATAACTCGTACAAATGAGAATTCTCCATCTAATGGGTTTCTTTTAGTGTTCCAATTTTTTAATGGGCAAGGATTGGTTAACTCTTCCCACGAGATTTTATGAATTAAGATAAATAAATAATTGGGATTGTTTAGCCTTTAATTGCTATAGTTGGTTTGGGAGTTCTATGAATAAGGTTGGAAACACTCATTTGATTAATTGTTTCTAATTATAAAAGTCGAAATGCATATTTAGATTGAATTACGTTCTCGTGAACATTCTATGATAGGGTTGCTGCTATCTGCAAATGTTTTCAACCAGAACAATCCATAAAAAAATCAATATGTCAAATCTGGTAGCGTGGTTAGAGCTACAATCCTTTCAAGTGGAAGAACTGGAATATATTTTGAGATCGTTTTACTACTCTCAAACAAATGAGTACTGTGTCTGCTCGCTGCAACTCAGTGGAAGAACTGGAATATATTTTGAGATCGTTTTACTACTCTCAAACAAATGAGTACTATGTTTTCAACCACAACAATCCATAAAAGATCAATATGTCAAATCTGGTATAGGTATTTCATCATCGTCCTCTTGACGGTCTTCCGACATCAAAATTCCCATATGGAGGACTGTATAGATCAATAGTTATAGATGCAAATGGATTGTCATGCCCGCCAGAGGTTTCTGTTCGTTCCCTGTAACTGGTGTATACCTCTTCGTCAGGCCCCACTTGGCTGAGAGGCCCTTCAAACTTTACTAACGGCCCGCCTCCTGCAACAATTTGCCTTTCTCCAGCTGGAGATCTCGACCTTGACCTTCTGTTTTCTCCATGGCTGCTGCAATTGTTTTTTTCCGATGTATGGTATTTATGATATACATTTATGTGTAAGGTTTGCTGTGATTGAGGATTGAAATTTTCATGCTTTCGATCTTGATCAGAATGTTGTTGCAAGAATCCAACTGGCACAATATCAAGAGCATCAGGCCTGTCGTACTTGGTGCTTTCATGATTCTCTTCCCTTAACCCTAAAATTCCAATATCCTCTTCAGGAATCTCTTCCCTTAACCCTAAAACTCCCGTATCCTCGTCTCCATTGTCGTCCTCGTTATCACCATCTATTGAGTCATCATATTCGCTGTCATCTGCGTCTTCGTTATTATAGGTATTCTCTGGTTTAATGGCACTGGGAATATCATCTTCATGACAATTGCTTCTTTGTTTTCCAAAAGCCGGCGTTAATCTAGTACTTGTATCTTTTACTGTGGGTTTAGAAGAAATACCGGGAGAAATTTCATTTTGAGATTGAATATCCTTCTGTGGGATAGAATTGAATTCTTCCTTAGGTGGTCCGGTTCGACCCTTACTGCCCTTGGAAAATGGGCTGAAAAATGAGCCCAGAAAAGATTTTATCAGAGAGCATTGATTCGAGCTCGCTGCTTCTCCTACTTCCTCTTCCTCCTCCTCCTCAGCCGAGTCTCTATCCTCAAATTCATGTTTTTCAACTAGTTTACAACTTGAATATAATTCGTTATTCTCATTCTGATATCCATTGTTCTCATTTTTTATAGTGCTATTACACTTCATTTCTATTGTTTTTTCATCATTCTCTTCCCTTAACCCTAACACTCCAATATCCTCGTCTCGATTGGTGCCCTCGACAACAGTGCCTATGGAGTCATCATCTTCGCTTTCATCTGTCGCTTCGTTCTCAGCTTCGTTATTATAGTCATCCTCTGTTTCAATGGCAGTGCGATTGCTTCCTTGTTCTTCAAAAGGTGGCAGCAATGTTAAACGAATTGGGTCTTTTGCTCTGGGTTTAGAGGAAATCCCAGGAGAATTTCCATCTTCAGGTTGAATATCCTTCTCTGGACTAGAATTGAATTCTTTCTTAGATAATCGGATTCGATCCTTGCCGTTCTCCGAGAATGGCTTGAAAATTGAACCAAGAAAAGATTTTATTGGAGAGCATTGTTTCGACCTTGGTTTTTCGTCTTTTTCTTTTTCTCCCTTCTCCTCGTGAACAACCCTGTCTGTATCCTCAAATTCAAGTTTTACAACTGGTTTACAACTTAAATATGATCCATTATCTTCGTTCTGAGATTCATAGTGCTGATGTTCGCTAGTGCTATTACACCCAAAAAATTCCTCTTCATGGTCAGTAACTTCGTTCTTCACAAGAGAACCAGCATGGTCATTAAATTCGTTCTTCACAAGCTGAGAACCAGCAGCAGCTGCTCTGATGCCGAGACTATCCTGGAATTTGCACATGAGGGAGCAATATCTGGCACCTTTTCTATCCTCCACCGTTTTCTTCAAATCTCTCGGCCTCCGCTTCCGAGTACTTCTAATCTTCCTATTGACAAACAACACTCTCTGGCACACAACGCATCTTCTGACTCTTGCTGGCCGGGCCCTGTCACTTTGCAGAAAATAAACGGGCTCTCCATTGGCCAAGTACGGGTAGACATCGGACAGATCAATGCCGGACACTTGGGAATCTTTCACTGCACTTGACTTGGCACACCTAGACAACTTCAGACACTTGTGGTCCGCGTGATTTTCTTTTCTGCAGACATCACAGAGAGCTCCGGCATGAGGGCACTGGGTACAGAAGTAAATGAGCCTCGAATTTCCTTTGTCTCCATTCTGGTGCTTCGGGCAATGATCATAGTACGATGCTGTACTTAAGAATGGTAACAGCCATCGGCGTGCTTTCGAAGGAGATTTTGCCTTCGTTTCGGGCTTCTTAATCTTACCTGATTTAAAAGGACTGAGTGCAGACATAAAACTCAAGAAGGATCTTCCTGGACTCTTCATCACCTTCACCATTTTGAAACTCTGTAGATTCGTCTACCGCCCAGCGGAGCCTTGTAGATTACAGGCCTAGATCTTCATTGTTCCTATCATTTTTTTAATATAATAAGATGGTGTTTTACGTGGGAGAGATAAAAGAAGTGGCCCGTAGCGTTGTGACTGGTTGGGGTGCCCGTTGATGCCAAACCCAAAAAGCCAATTTATGTTATATTATCCACCAATTTGACAGACTAACAATTTTAGAACCCTGCCATGGAATTAGGATAAGCTTTCATCGTATATCACCATTCATTAACATTCATTAAAGAGAGTGAATAGGGATCATTAGTCAATAAGGATTGGGGCAGTTTCGTTAACCATATAGATGATTAGTTAGGGAGGAGAATACTGTTCGTTATTAAATATAAAAAATGGCTTGATCTCTAAGGCAGTTGCGTTTATTATAAATGCAAAATTGTGCTCTTCAATGCTGTTTGAGATTGTGAGTTTTAACTTTTATTTGAATTATTGAAATTAAATTATTACATGGGTTTATTTTTTTTTGGATTTATTAACTGATGAAAGGCATTCAATTATTTTATTTTATGGTGTAATATTTGAAAAATGATTTATATTTCTAGAAATTTGATTATCTTCATATTTACAAATATTTAATTAAAATAAAAAAATTATAATTTACAAATCCTTAATTAAAATACAAATTTTATAATATTACATTTACCATTTAAAAAAATAATAAATATTTCATTAAAAAATTATAAATTAAGTAAATCAATACCCCACGCATATAATATGAACTATAATATAAATTAAGTAAATCAATACCTCACAAATATAATATGAACTATTTAATAAATGAATCGAATTATTACATGGGTTTATTTTATTTTTGGATTTGGATTTATTAATTGATGAAAGACATTAATTTTTTATGGAGTAATATTTGAAAAATGATTTATATTTATAGAAATTTGATTATCTTTAAATTTGTAAATTTTTAATTAAAAAAAAGTTTTTTTATAATTAAAAAATAAAAATAAAATTATAAGAAAATATAAATTAAGTAAATCAATATTTCACAAATAGTAATATAAACTATTTAATATAAAATATATAAAAAATTTAAATAATATTAATATTATTATTAGTTTATATATATATATATATATATATANCGTGGATGGTAAACTAGGTAAATAATTTGGACTCATTATTCATTCCATCAGGTGAATTCACTAATAATTAAGTAAAATCTTTAACCTTGTATCAAACTTTGATTATTTTTAAGATAAAAATGATTAAAAACCTTATAGCAATAAGAGACTCCTATGTCATAATAGAATAAGCGTGAAAATACCATTCATGAATTAGTGGCAATGTATATTAAGGTTGATCCAGGTGGATATCGGTGGCCACCCACCTTTTCCAACTAGTTCAAAACAGTTTTCTCAATTTTGACAATTTACTGTTTTTAGTAGTTTTAACTTCTAGGGTCTTTTTGAGGGCCTAAATGAAGGTTTTTCTGGATAGAGATTCTCAATGATAGTTGAAGGCATTATTGAGCCCCCAAAATGAATCTCCTCGACGATACCTTTCCGACGAGCTATCATGCGCCTAAAACTGATATCGTATGGAAAAGTTACGACCCCAGGAAGTTGATGTACTAATTTACCCAAATGGGGCCCACATGACTTTTGGTGTTTCATCTCCTAGGGTTAGGTTTTTGGATGTCTAGGGTTTTTTGCATTCTTGTTTATTGTAAAAAATCCTTCAACGACTCATTGCAATCATTTTCTTGCGAATGCGAATGGCCGTCACATCTCTTCTCAGAGATAAGCTGGCACCATTCTAGCGAGTCTTTCCCTCTGTATTTTTACAGTCTCTGTACATTTATTTCATTAATAGAAATAATGTATTACTGTATTTCTGTGTTTATGGATGCATCCCTGATACATTTATGTTATATTATTGGATATTTGCGATATCTCTGTACATTTCTTTGTTATATCTCCGCTCTCATTTCGTGCCGAAAATAATCTGGATCAAAGGTAGATGAGACATCTATTAAATTAAGTTATTCCCTTTGTACCTCCTATTAATGTAGGTGGGATATTATCGATGATTTCCTTTAGTTTCCATTGGATATTTTTCTGAACCATCCGGGTAAGGTCTTCACTTTCCCTGTCTCTCAGTTTGATTAAGCTTCATCACTTTGGGTCAATCCATGTTATATGTAGTTGCTTCTTCTTAGTTTATTTTTTTGTCTCAAAGGGTAGTTTCTTCCTTGGATTCTCTAGGATTTTGTTTGATTTTTCTCTTGGTTCGATTTTTTATTTTTTATTGTATTTAGCATGAAGGGGCATTGTTAAGCCCTAATATTCACTCATTACCCCTTAATTGGGGCATATTATATTAGTAATGTTATTTTATTTATGTCGGCTTTAGGCCATTAGTTGTAATTATACCTCCTAGTCTCCTATATATACCAAGGAGACATTTTCATTTTGAATCATTTTGTACTTGAACATTTAAGTGGGGTAAAAGGAGGTTGCCCCCTTGAAGAGGCTTATTATCTGAAATTATCTATTTTTCAAGGCGTTGAGTACTTTTTCTGAGGTTTTTCTATGCTATATTGATATTTGGTTCTTAACATATGGTATCAAAGCTCAAGGTCTTGGGGTTTTGCTGCTACATCTGAGACACCTTGGAATTTTTTCTATAACTATTTTTCTACAACATTTTAGAAGGCACGGCCTGGAGCATATTTAGTAGACGGATCAAGGTACGTTGGGTTCAAAATTCACCTCCTGAGGCCTTACATATTTGGAGATACAACCTGTACAAGATAGGGTTCTGGAATCATCCTGAACTGAGTCATTGCGGGATTTTCGCTATAAAAAAATTTCTGTAACATTTCAGACCCTAAAATCTAGAGGATATTTACATAAATTAGTAAGGTATCTGTGGTAAAAATTTCAGCTTCTGGGTCATCTTAAATTTCTAGATACACCCTGTGTAAGATAGGGTATCTGACTAGTCCTATTGACTAGTTTCAAGAAGGTGTTCCAGGTAAAACAATCATAAATTCTTCCTAGAGTATCCAAATTGAGTGGGACTAGTTTCATTGGATCGTGGATAGTCTGTAGTATTTCTGGTGTGAGTTTCAAAATTTTATATCAATTATTTTGTGCGGGGAACGCTATACAAGTGAGATCTCCTAGAAAGGAAAAAAATCGGCAAGTTGTGGGGAAGTTACCATAAATTCCACTTGGAACATACAATTTTGATCAGACCTGTGGCATTGTAGAGAAGAAATATCAGAGAACTACATAAAAGAAAGTTTCATACCGAGAAGGGCCGAAACTTGGGAGATACAACAGAAGAAATATTGTCTAGCAGAACCACCTCAAAATCAAGGTTCAAAAGTGATACTTGGCCAACATGCCACCAAAAAAGGGAACTTCTACACCAAATAAGCCTCCAGAAAGTCCTACTTGGACTCTTGATGAAGGTGAAGAAATGCGTATGGACATAAATGAACTACAAAAGAAGATGGATTCAATGGAAGCTAAGTTGGATACAAAGATGGATGGTTTAAAAGGGGAGATCATGGAAGTATTGAAAATTATCGTAATAGAGACGACACCTCAAAGTGAAAATCCATCCCATGAAATTCATGATGAGGACACAAGGAAGGTGAATCAAGAATGGAGAAACTCCAACTTTGGTTTGAAGACCAACCACATTCCTAAGATTGATATGTGGAAGTTTGATGGCAAGGACCCAATCACATGGATACTTCAGATGGAGCAATTCTTTAATCATAATGTGCCACATACATAAAAGGTACAAATTGCTTCTTTATATTTAGAACCTAATCAATTTGTATGGTATCGATGGATTTTTTCTCGTAAATCACTCGTCACTTGGACAATTTTCATGGAAGAAATGATAGCACACTATGAGGATACAAGGAGCAATACCTTCTTTAGCCAATTGATAAATATCAAGAAAAAGGGTTCAGTTACCGAGCACATTGAGAATTTCCAAAGATGAATATAATGGTAACCGATATTCCAGATGAGCAGTTGATTGATGTATTCATAGGGACTTTAAAGAATAACATTCAACATGGGGTTCGCCTTTGGGAACCCAAATAATTGGAGAATGCATTTAAGGTGGCAAGAAATGTTGAAAGTAAAAATATGGCTATGGCTACTAGAAGGACCAATCCTAACATCTATAGAGAGAACAATGCTCCTTCTT
>SNQJ01S0081301.1:23098-35475 GCA_010110895.2 Picea sitchensis
GATGGCTGACTCACTACAACCCACATGTACCTAACAAAGCACGAAAAAAGGAAAGTTGCCGATGGAACAAAAAGCTATGGGTCAGTTAACTGAAACTTCCGACCATGCATGGCCGAGGGTTCGTCCAAAACCCTAGCTCCTTCTAGCCTATAACAGAAGGGGTAGGGGTACCATTTGGAGGAGGAAAAAATATAGCGAAGAAACTCTGCCCATTTACGTAATCCATTGTCCCAACCCTTTAGTATTTCCTCATGCCAAAGGAGATTTAACGCAAAGCAGTTGGAGGACAGAAGAAGAGGAGCCTAGGATCAGGTTCAAGGAGCGGTGGTCGGTCTCAACTTTGATTGTAAGTTGATTCGTTTTCATTAATAAAAAGAATACTTTTCCCATACCAATGCATGAATTGTCTATGGTTTAGTTAATTTATGCTTTATTTATAACCCTTGAGTAGAGAAGTAGCATGCCTGCATTGTTGTTGTTTGTCTTGAGTGCAGGTCATCTGTGGAAGGAGCAGCGCAAGCAAATAATTGAAGAGCAACGAAGGATCTACATCGAACGTTGATAACAAGGTTAGTGGTCCTTTTCATGCATGTACTGTGAAAGAGGGGTTTAAGTCTCGGGTTGTAGGTAAAAAGTAATTTATTTTCGGTCAAAATTTTCATGCAAGTCTGACCCTAGTTTGCTAGTCCGTAGGGTATTTTTCCCAACAACAGGGTGGCCACCAATATCCACCTGGATCAATCCTCCCCCCTTAGGAAGCAATGGTATCTATTGCATTGAGTGCCTTGGGAGAAGGGAAAATCATTTTCTGAATCTGAATCTTGGTGAGTTGTGTGCCTTGTTGGAGAAGTTGTGTTGCTTAGTCTTTGGAAGACTGTCACAAACTTGTTGCTGGAGGGGTTGAATATGCTCCACCAACTTGTTGTCTCTGGGTTTGAAGGGGCATTGTGTAGGCACCATTGTAGGTGAAGAAACATATCTTCTTTCTCTTTGACAATCTATTTTTGCTGGATAGAAGGTGTTGAGGTTGCAATGGTTGTAGCGGTCTTCTGTGCATCCTTTGAACAGACTTTGAAGAGGATGAATTTTGTAGTATGAGATATTACCTTGCAACATTGTTTTGGTGGAGCAATAGTCGGAACTACCTCTGGTATCCTATAGAGATGACCTCCTAGAGTAATAATGACACTACGGGGTCTAGATTCATAGACAACATGACGTCTCCACATATATGGTTGGCTCAAAACAACATAACATACATAAAGAGGGAAAACATCACACACTACCTCATCCTTGAAGGGCTAGATGCCATAGGATAAGAGACATTGTTGGATGACATGAAGATATCATTCTTGGTGAAGCCACCTGATGTCGTATGGCTACGGGTGTGGTGTTGTCGACAACCCCAACTGTTTGATGGCCTTAGCTGAGATGAGGTCCTTCTAGCTATCGTTATCAATAATGAAATGAAACGGGGTCCCCTTCAACCACATCTATGAATGGAAGAGGCTCTCCCCCTCTTCATGATCTACTGATTCTTCTGGTTGAATTATTTTGGTCATGACAATAGAAGTGGGGTTTTCATCGATGATCTGTTTGTTTTCAATATTTTCTAGATCAGATTCTGAATCAGGGTTTGGCTCCGTGTATTTGACCTCGACAACCAATGATTGTTTCAAGTGACATTCATCGATGTTTTTCCAGGGGCTTTTGTGGAAGTCACACCACTTCCCAGTGTCATTCTTCATCTTCCCTTTACCCTTCCTATCCTGTGTCTTGGAATGGTTGTCTAGAGGATATTGGTTAGGGCCATCTTTACCATGCTTTAGTTGTTGCATATTTGTAGACCCGAATTCCCATTTGTTTTGGTGCATAAATTTATTCTCGATTTTGAAAAAATATCGATAGGCAACTCCCAATGATGAGATGTTTAGGAAATCAATTTCGGTTTGGATGTACCTATGCAGAGCCCTACGGTATTTCAGAACTAGATGTTGCTTAGAGTCTTTGATACCCAGCTTGGTGCTAAAAGGTATGGAAATTATTGTGAACTCCAACACTGTTTGGCTCTTCTCTTGTCGCAGTGTGGTCCATCTCATGTACTGGTCTTCATAGTCATCAACAAGATACTACCGTTCTTTGACTGCATGCACAAAAAAATCCCAAGTGGGCTTGACCCCATATATTCCATATTCCTCTATGGAAGTTTTCTCCTACTAAGTTTCTCATCAATGTTTGACACGGGGGAGAGCCATGAGAAATGCGAAGGTGATATTTTCCCTGTCGGAAAAATTTTGAACAAAGAAATAACCTTCTAATATATTTAACCATTTTTCTAGGGCATCCGCATCTATATGACCTTCAAATATGGGAATATAAAAATTAACTTGTACCTTGAAGGGAGAGTTTTCTTCAAAATGGTCGCTTGATGAAGATCCGCCTGTTGCTATCAACATGCGTTGAAGGATGTGTGCAAAATTATCCATCATTTTGTCCCTCTATCGCATGAGAGCTTGCTCAAGAAACATGTTAATAGAATCTTCTGCTCCCCCATTTTTTTTTCTGCCACCATTGAGGGTTTCTTGGGCATGCGAGAGTGATTTTCCTCAAGAGAGACAAGCTAGAGACCCAATTGGCTATACTTGTACCTCATCGGGGACATGTGCTGAAAAACGATCAAGAACAACCTGCTCTGATACCACTGATCCAAATTATTTTTGGAACAGAATGAAAGCAGAGATATTACAATGAAATACTTATGAAAATTTCCAAAAACAAAGAAATACAACAATACTTGATTTCTATTAAAGAAAGAATTGTAAAGAGACTGTAAAAATACAAAGTGCAAGACTCGCTAGAATGGTGGCAGCTTTATCTCTAAGAAGAGATGTGATGGCTACGCTCATTCGCAAGAAGATGAGTACAATGAGGCTTTGAATACCTTTTTATGATAAACATGAATGCAAAAACCCTAGACATAAAAAAACCTAACCCTAGGAGATTAAACGCCAAAAATCACGTGGGTTGTGTTTGGGTAAGTTAGTAGATTAACTTCCCGGAGTCGTAACTTTTGTATACGATCTTTGTTTTAGGCATGTTATAGCCCATTGGAAAGGTATTTTAAATAACTACACATTATGTCATCAAACTCTGAATCTATCTATAGTTTGACTATGTCACGCCAAAAAAACATTGTTTAGGGCCCCGAAACGACCCTAGAAGTACAAAAAGATGCGCTGACATGAAAACATACAAAATAATCCAGTTGGATTAAGTGGGAGGCCACCTATATCCATATGGAAGATGTGTAGGGCTCCAGACAGCCCTGGAAGTGTAGAACCCACAATTACAAAGAAGTATAGAAGAACGTGCTGAACTAAAAACTAACAAGAGGATCCAATTGGAATAGGTGGGTGACCACCAATATCCACCTAGATCACTCCCACTTGGAGACTGATAAAAAAAACTCCACTGTTGTTGTACATGCTGGACCATGATCTACACTTGGACCTGAAAAATTTCTCATCTTCACCTTCATACATGAAGGCAAGCTGAAACTAAGAAGGAACTCATTTTCTCCCTAGTTACTACCTTTGTTAACATATCTGCAGGATCCTTGCTAATATGTATCTTTTCCAACTTCAAATGTCCATCTTCCAAGATGGATCGTATGAAATGGTACCTGAGTATATATGCTTAGTCTTAGAATGGAAGGTTGAGTTCTTTGTAAGGTGAATGACACTCTTGTTGTCAAAGTAGAACATGATGTTCTCCTGCTTCTTTCCCAATTCCTCAATAAACCTCTGTAACCAAATAAATTTTTTACTAGCCTCTATAGCATCAACATACTCTTCTTTCGTTGTTGAAAGTGAAACAACCTTTTGCAGTTTTGAAATCCAAATTACGACTATTCCACCTACAGTAAAAACATACCGTGTGGTTCTCCTTCTGCTATCTTTATCACCTGCCATATTTGAATCAACATATCTTTGTAGAACAATGTATGAACCTCCAAAACATAATGCATGAGTAACAATACCTCTCAAATACTTGTGAATCCACTTTACTACCTCCCAATGTTCTTTACCTGCATTGTTCATATACCTTTTCACGACTCCCACTGCATGTGCAATATATGGTCTTGTGCACACCATATCATTTCGTAAGAGAGATGGTGGAAAGAAACAAGGTGTTGCTAGAGAAAGTAGACATGTTGGAAAATATAGTAGACTCTTTGACCTAGTCTATGAGTGCTATGAAGTTCTCTTGGTGTAGAGAGGTAATGGGCGTTACTGCCTTGGGTCTATGAATGAGAGTTCAAGAATCTCCCAGTTTCAACAAAGAATATAACAAGTGGGAACATGTTGGGTTGTTATATTCTTTGTAGTGAAAGTTGAGTCAAAGTGGATTGACTGGGAGTGAAAATCGAAGGCCGAGGTGGATCGATCGAACAAAGTTGAATTCCAAGAAATCGACAGCAAGTTGAAGAGGTCAACTGACAAGAGGTCGAAAAGAGGACGTATGGAAACCGACTGAAAACCGAATGAAGGTCGACTAGTATTCGATTGGTAATCCAAATGGAATTTCACTGTAACACAATCCAAGATTTATGGGATTTGTAGCCAATGATATGTGTGGATATGTAACCATTTTTGAGCACCTTTATTTAGGGTTTTTCCTACTGTAAATCCCATAAATAAGGCATGTTGTAATCGTGTTATGATGATGAAACCTTTAGGTGTTGTAATGATCTTGATGGTAATATTTAGCAGAAGGTTGTTGGTCATGTAGATGTAAGTCGAATTGGCTACATGGTTTTCCTTGTGTAAAGCAAGAGGGTATGATGTCAATTGTGTCTTAGGTGTAGACCAAGGTTAGGCGTGTAACCTTTTATTATGAATGAATAAGACAACAAGAGAGCAAGACGCTCAAGGAAAGTTGGTTTTCCCGTTTGGGTTTCCAGGGTAAAATCTTTGTTGATTGTGTGTTTGCTTTTTCATTTTTTTTAGCTTAAATCTTTCTTCCTTTCTTTTGTGAGGTTTAGCATGGAAGTATAATTTTCTCACAATATGCTAGTCAAATATACACATAAATAAATGTGTGTGTGTGTGAGAGAGAAATAGAGAGATTTAATATATAAAACTAGAGATCCAAATTTATATAAAAATATAAAGACTATAAATATGATATTTACATATAAATATGGTTATCTTCTTTTAATCTTATCTTACATCAATATTAAATGATCAAAAAATTTATATCTCATGAGTTTTGATCCCTCTTGATGTTTATCAATACAATCTTTAAATAGATTTATGCTCCTACCAAGCATAATTATATTAAATTTCATAATTTATTTATTTTTCAAATATTTTTTGATTAAATTTCAATGATCTTGATACTTTCAATTTTATGATATTTAAATATAAAAATTACATTAAAAATTTATTTTGTTTATTTTTTTTATTCGATAAAATTTATTAATTTTAAGAAATAATTATAATTTTATCAATTTAATTTTTTTATTATTAAAAATTAAATAATTAAAAAAAACTTGTAATATAGTTTTGTAGAGAGACTTAGAAATACATAGTGATTAAGAATAATTTTATGTATACATTTTTGGTGATTAATGTTTAGTAATATAACTAGGTACCAAGAGAGTGCATTGAGAGGCAAATATTATTTTAATATTATATAAATAATTTTTTATTTAATTATTTTATTTTGAAATTTTAATTAGTATAAATAATTATTTATATAAGTAATAATCATTTAATGTGTTATTGCAAGAATTATTGCTATCTTTACCCATGGTCAATTTCTGCAAATGATATGTTGAACTTTTAATGTGTATATTGTTGTAAAGACTTTGAGTTTTGTTGTTAATGGACCTTGTATCCTAAAGACTTTAGGGTTTACCTTGAGTACCATGTTTAAAATAAGGGAAAGTATTTGGGGTTTCCCAAGAAATGTAACCTGGAAAAAAAGAAGTAAAAATCACTCAATGTAGAAATAATTTCATATGAAATTGAGTAAAGCTGAATATATGAGTTTTTTGTCATTTGACTTTAAAAAAATATATTCTCTTATAATAACTATATAACTTATTAGCGATATACTTAAAAGTTATTTTCTTAACGATAAACATCAAATATAGATGACGAGTAAGATCAAAGTATAGTAATGAAGATAAGTTTTAGAAGACACTATTTATATCTTTTATATATAAGATACACATAGAGTATATTTTCCTATGTTTTATAAAAATATAAGTTTGGTAGCATAGCATTAATGGTTAAGTGTTTTGAGTTTCATGTAATAGGTTTTGGGGTTGATCCCCTAGGCCAATTGTTTTTGTTGCATGCCTCACTCAATGTCCCTATAGGTAAGTTGTTGTAAACAATTCGTTTACCTTGGGTATCCATGAAATGTGGGGAAGTGCCTGGGGTTTTCCCCATGAGGTTTTCCTTGTAAAAGAAATATTCAAGGAAAATATCGCAGGGAAACCCAAAGATACTTCCCCACATTCGTGGATTCCATCCCTAGTAAACATGTTGGTGTAGACTAATTCATTTCATATAGATATCCAAACAAGGCACGTGTCAACACAAAACTAGCCAAATGCCTAGCAACATTGATGACAACTAGTTGAGATAACCCTTTGGGTAAATTGTTTGGAAATATTTTGTCTCACCCTCAAGCACTTAAGTGAGAGTGAGATTGTTGGTACCATTCCAACCCCAATTATTCCACAAGGGGAAAACATATCACACATGAACGAGTGGGGATGACATCATCTTCTCCTCTTAACCAACTAGGGCGATCCAATTCACTGCAATATACTTATATAGAAGATATAGAGAATTTAGGAGATATATATGAAGAAATTCAAACTATAGGATCTAAGAGACAAAATGAAAACATAAGTACACCTATAGAAATAGAACCCTTATTGATAATCCAAGAAGTGAACATTGTTCACTTGTCTTTTTGAGGGGGAAACCTCCAAATGAGTAATGCTCCAATATAATGATAATTCTTAGCAAAACATTACATAGCTTCTTACTTCTATAAATTGTTTCTCACAATGCAAACTCTAACCAATAGTGATCCGAACAATAATGAGTACTAACTACTTAGTGGGCTTTATTCCATAAGGCCAACCCTTTACAAATTAGCCACACACCAACTATCTTGTAGGTTATTCAAAGAGGATGACCATGTACATTAATTAACTTACTCTTAAGTACCAATAACTATGAAGGCTAGGGTATGACCCTAACATTGATATAGATAGATAGATAGCCCCAATACATGAGCTAATGACATACTAATAAATTAGATAGAATAACTATTTTCCCATCCATGTTTACTTCCCACCAAGGTTGGATACTATCGGATATAGTAGGGGATTCCCTTCCACATCTAAGGTTAATGTTACTTGTGGGTGCATGTGTTGGGGTTGAAAATATACTAGTAATCTCACTTTTACTCTCACTTAAGTGTGGAATGGATAGCCCCAACACATGAGCTAATGGCATACCAATAAAGTAGATGGAGTAACTACATGCCCATCCATTTTTACTTCTCATTGAGGTCAGATACTATCAGAAAGAGTAGGGGATTCCCTTCCACATTCGAGGTCAATGTTACTTGTGGGTGCATGTGCTAGGGTTGGAAATATACTAAGTAATCTCACTTTTCCTCTTGCTTAAGTGTGGATGATGGGACTATAATTTTTTGAACATTTTTAGTCCAAATGGTTAGCTTAATTGATTGTTACCAATGTTGTTGGGCATTTGACTATTTTCATGCTCGCAAGTGCCCAATTCAAACTCTGTAGGGTGCAGTGCACTAGTATATACTGTTGGATTTACTAGGGATGCCATCCGCAAATGTGGGGAAGCATCCCTTGGGTTTCCTTTCCAAAACATTTCTAAGGGTTAGCTCAATTGATTGAACAATCTACACAAGGCATGTTGGCAATGGACAGACCATAGGTCATGGTTTCAAATCTGATCGAGTCCTTTGGGGTTACTAGCTTGTATTGTGGCTAGTAGTTGAACCACCCTCTATCCAAATATTTCAAGGTAGGGGGGGATCTAGTGAGGTTTTCATTAGAACATACACACACACACAAACATAGTTCTAGTTTGGATGATGGTTGAGTTCTATTAAGTTCCTTTGGATTACTAGCTACTATTGTGGCTAGCAGTTGAGTTGCCCTCCATTTTGATATCTTGGGGAAGAGGGGGATTACATGAGGTTTTACTTGAAAATATAATCCTAGCGGGTTAGCTCAATCTATTAGCACATGTTGTTTCAAGAAATAGTTCCCCTTAAGATCTCTAGTCATAAGCCACTATTGTGAATGGCGATTGATCCATCCTCCATTCAATTATTCCAAGGAACGAGGGTATCCCATAGTTTTTTCCTTGGAGATCTCTCTCTCTCTCTCTCTCATCTTCATGGAATCCTTTGTGTTACCTAAATTGTTTGAATGGATAGTGCTTCAAATGCCACCATTATAATAAGTATTCTTGAGGAACTTCAATAAAATTGAACATATAACTTATAACTTCCCTATCAACAACATACCTTGTATTTGACAAGTTCAACTCATAAAACCAACCCACACATACACCGCACGCACACACACATATATATTTTAACCTTTATACATTAATTTCAAATCAATCTACTTTTTTTACTTAATATTTTTAATAGCAAAATTGAGTATTTCAAAATAAACTATAAACACATATTTTTAATATATAAACATGCCACTTTATTATTATATAATTTTCGTAGATTTCCAGAAATAAGTTATTTGATTTTGTTGTTCGATAATATATCTTACTTAGAATATATAGGGGAATTAACACATTTAAGTACATAATTATTATTTTTCATTGAAAATTAAAAGTTCTAAAATATCATATAAAGATAATGAATGAAGAGACATATCAATGAGTGAAAGCATGTAATTAAATAGACAGTTATGCACCTATGGTCTTTACACGGTTAACACGTTCTATTCCTCGTGGTGGTGGATCCAACTAAACATAATTTGGCATGCTTAACACCTTTATATTGATGAGAAAACACATGGGAGCATGGCTTACTTTAAAAAGCGTGCAGCATAAACTAATGCCAAAAATACGCACCGGTGGTAATCAAGTCTTTGCTTCAAGGACGGGGACTAATAAGTTGTAATAGGCCCTATCTCGACCACGAAATTTGTAAGGAGGGTCCTTTTAAAAATTAAAAAAACAATAGAGTGGAATATGAAAGATGCATAAAGCGATCTTCCGTGGAGGTTATAATTGAAAAACACAAATTTGGTATATATATAAAATTACTTTTATTTTATTAAAATATTAATGTTAAACAAAATTAAATTAATGATGATGATTGTTAATGTTTATTGATATTAATTTTGGTTTATTGAATTTTTAAAATAATATAAATAAAATAAACAAAAAAATTATTTCATTTGTTTTAGAATTTCGTTTTTATGTTTGAAAATTTTGATAAGAAGCTTTTTTCAATGGGGTGGTAGGTGTATGAGGGGTTATTACAAATTTCAAAAGAATAATAGAAATTGCATTTGCTTGGTGACTTGGCATATCAATTACGCTGAAGTTTATGTCTTATTGTAGGACTTGAAGATTGCCATCAACTCTTACATTCATAAATTGATCGTGGTGGGGGTTGAAAGAATGTTATTAGACATATGCTCTTGAATACCATCACATCCGATGCACTCTTCGTATCAATGTTAGAGCGGGAAAAGCAAGAATCAAATAAATTCCCCTTGTAAAATTTTACCATATTCTAAGGGAGAATAACTCCTTAGCAGTTGGTTACGCCAATCAAGTCACTTCTTTAAAAGCGAGGGACATTGTTATCATTGGCAAGGTATACACCCATCCTATCCCTTGACATTTTAATGGAGGACATGACATATATCAAGCAATTAAGGAGGCATATGGCATATGTAAGGAAAACTCATTATATGACAAAGTGCATTGTGTGAAGCAACTCTTCCCATTTTATCATATGCCTAGACATCTAGCTTTACACAAATTTGAATTCGTGGAAGGTAATTCTCCTCCGCATTGTGAGATTATGGATCTGCGGTTTGACTTTACTGTGCATAGGTTCAAGCTTTGGTTTGGTTAGTACTATCTTATTGGTTCACTGTTATAGCTCAAAATGCCACTACTATGCATTTATGATATTGGTCTACTCATTCGCACATTTGCCAACCATTGGTGTTGAGGTTCCTCTTAAAAAACACTTTTTTGTTTGGTGTACGTGCCCTGATACATATGCAGAGCACGTACATACGCTAGATGCATACATGAAAGCCTCGTAAATACGCTAGCTGCATACCGAAAAACCCGTGTATACTCTCAAAAATTGCAAAAAATAATAAATTCCACACTCTCTGATGGAGTTTACAGGCTATTTTGGGTTGCACAACCATTTTACATCATGTAGCCCTTCTGACAACTGAATAACCATCATTTTTCCATATAAAAAGGGCCCTAAGGGGGTCATTTGGACACATGAAAGAAGAGGCAAGTGAACTCTGCCAAAATTGATCTCTTGTATTCCAAGCCTTTTGCATCCTGTTCTGAGTTTTCATCCTCAACATTCCCTACCATTCATCCTCATACAATCCATCCTTTTCCGCTATATTGGCATGTTGGTTGTGAGGATAACACATAGGGAATAGTGCACTTGGAGTCAAATTAGAGGAACCCAGGCGAGGTTCGTGGAGCGACGTCGACAAGATTCACGTTGTAACTTCCAATCTTGTTATTAATAAAAGAGAAATCTTCTTGTCCCAGATCTATATGTCTTTATGTTTACATTTATAAATGGTTTTCATGAGTATCTAGATTTTTAGACGATCCTGATAGTTATGCATATGTCGTTATAGTTTGTTTTGTGAAGTTGTTTCAGGCCAACTTTGGGAGGAGGCCTACAATCTTGGAACAAACAGTGATAGGAAGGGATCTACGACAAACGAAAGGACTTATGGTACATATTTCGATCTTCTCTCCCTTCCCTTATATTTTGATCTTCTCTCCCTTCTCTGGATGAAATTCCTTCTTCATCAATATGAGATCCCCTTAAGTCACTTCCCTTTGTGGCTCAATCACTTGAGAAAAAGTCCTTCTTTGCTCCTAAGTGGATGAATCAAGAACATGAGAAAAATTCCTTCTCTTCTCATATGTGCTCTAATGTGGCTTAGATATCTAGATGGAAGTCCTTCTCCACCTATTTGAGATCTCATTGTTGGATTCCTAGACTCCTACCATTGCTCAACAAGCCACCCAACATATTTTTTCTGTTTCCCAGACTTTGTTGCTCTCTACTTGAACCTGTTGATTTTCCCTAACTATTGAAACTACCCCTGTACTGACCTATACTGACTTGTATGCACTTGTCACAACTGAACCCCCACATATGTATGTTCCCTCCCTTAAGGAAGCTCCTGTATGTACGTGTTTGTTCTTACTACAACCCGTGTATATGTGACTATTCTTATTACTACCCATGTACACACACCAGTGTCCAAAGAGACATGTGTATGTACATGCATGTCCCTTTTATAACCCCACGTAAAACTCTGTAAACCTACAAAACCTTAGTTCTACCTTAAAATGACCACTCCCTTGAAATTTATTCTTCAATTTCTTCCTGCTAGTTATGGATCTACTAAGATCTCCTGCAGATTTGATAGATCTGCTATCAACTACTATGGATCTAAGATCTGGATTCCCTTTAGAGAATGCACTATGAAACCATGTTGAAAACCTCTTACTCTAGCACCTAGGTATCTTGTTATCTAGTGATTTCCTTACTACAAATCAGATTAACACCTCACGAAAAAAATACACTCATGAAATATCCAACTCAATAAATCTAGTGGATGAAAAAAACCAAATCATGCACACATGAACACCAATACTTTTGGGTAGATACCCCTCGAAAAAACCTAGAGGGAAAACTAGTTTTGAGAATTATTTTATTATGCTAAAATCGGGTCTCCCATAATAGTGATAATGGCCCACTGAGATAAATACAACTGCATACAAACCTGGCAAAGTCTGGTCTGCTATAAAGCCCAGAAATGCATGCCTTTGAGATGTATGTGCATATCCCTTTTGTGTTCCTGTGTATACACACTTGTCACCACTGGTGCCCATGTACATGTACAAAAGTCCTGTATGGAAAGATCCTATGATGCAACACTTCATGTGGGTTTTCTTGACTGATGTTGGATTACTGAGAGGGGGGGTGAATCAGTAATAGAGCAATGTAATCCTTTTTAACCATATAATCCAAGTGTTATATCA
>SNQJ01S0081301.1:36553-49523 GCA_010110895.2 Picea sitchensis
TCTCTTAAACCACTTTGACTACTTTGACCTTTTGGGGCTTCTAGATAACATATGAGGGTCCTCCAACTTCCTAAGGCCATAACTCTCAAACCGTGAGGAGTCATGTGATGTTCCACATACCACCAGAAATAGACTGACATGTACTATCCATATAGAATAGTATTATCTGAAAATATATCATAACTCATACCATTATCCATCAAACAAACTTGGGTCCTTTACCTAAACTTGGGGTCTCCAACTTCGCATGGCCATAACTCTCTAACCACGAGGAGTTATGTGACGTTCCACATACCACCAAAAACAGAATGACGAGCACTATGAATATAGGATATTTTACCTGACAAATTCATTGTCCTTCATCTCAATATTCTATAATTAAGCATGTGTTCTGTTACTTCGCAAAGCGTCTTCCCGTGAGGGCTTTCACCATAAGGGGACCACTTTGGAGTTCATCCATCTTTACTTCTTATCAATCATGACAAGACAATAATGAGTCATCTTTAAATCAAACAATCTTGGGTCCATTACCCAAACCTTTGTGCTGCGGGGCTTTCTTTAAGGTTTGATATCAATGACAACCAATCTTAATAAATAACTCAAACCCACTTGCATAAACCTTTGTTCTTTATTCTCCTTGATACGATCTCTAGGTGGAAGTCATTCTCCACATATACAATATCTCTTTGAATCACAATCCTTCTTGATCCAACTCTTTCTGTATTCTGTTAATCTCTCTCGATCAACCTGACAAATATGTCTCAAGTGTCAAGTGTAAGCAAAATTCATTCTTTGCTTTTGCACTCTCGAATGACTCCACACTAGAAAAATTCTGTCTTTTCTATCTCTATGTGAAAGTGTCTTCTCCTTTACTCTATCCTTTCTTTTATAATCTTGAGTTATAATCTATTTCTAATCTCCAAAGTGATTGGCGGCTGAGATTACTTCTCACACTCACTTGAGATTTAGATTACATGCTAATTACTTTTAGCATTTCTTTAAATAACTCAATTAATTCAACAATTAATTAATAAAAGAACTTTACTTTAATAATTCCTTTAACTAAAGTAAATTTACCAAGACATAAGGCTTTGGACAACTTCTACATGCTAGACACTAAGCCCATGCATAAGTATATGTCTGATGCTACATGCATTAACATGGGAGTCAAAACATTTTTCGACAAGTATATCTTTCATTACCTTTGCTTTGAGGACAAACCAATTTTAAGGGAAGGCCAATGTTATATGCATAATAAATAATGAATAAATCTAAAACAATAATAAAACAAAATATAGTAAAGTGATAGTAAATAATAATAATAATAAATGTAAAGTCATGACTCTTCGTACAAAGGGAACCATGGATATATTTAAGTATGTCCCTCTTCAATACACATATATTCATTATATGCCACTAAACAAAATATTTGTATACAATAATAAGCTTCTCGAAGGGGAGACATGATGTTTTATTTTACAACGCAGTCTCTATTTTTAATATCCCCAAGGATGAGCCCAGTTATATTATGTATTGTAATCATGTTTATAGGTTGGTGATCCAAGTGTATATAAGTTGGTGGGCTTATGTGTTTATTAGGCTGGAGAGCCTAGGTGTTAAAGGCTAGGAGCCTGATTTTGTATATGTAATTATGCAGATCATTAATAAAATGTAAACATGGTTGCGTGTAGACCGACCACGAAGAAAGAGAGATGGAGGACTAAGCTTCCACAAGGATAGGTAAGGGAGAGGGGGTTGAAAGGTTGAAAGAGGGGATAAGATTGAGGGCTTAAGTCCTTGAGATAATAATTTATTATTATTCCAAAGTGGCGTGAAAGGTATATTTTTATCCTAAGTTCCTGGAAAAGGGAACACATACTTGATGGAGTGCATGCAACTTCATGGGTGACATGTGTCAGCCCAATCACATGCAATTTAACCCAATAATTGAGCCGTGATGGGGGTTCAACCTCCCATTTTCCAATCCTTCATCTGAGCTCGCGCGTGTCCATCGTCGACCTCTGTAATTTCCTTGTCGTTCACCTTGAAACCAGTGGGAAAAACTCATGGATTGATCCTCGACCCAAACACATTTTGCATCTGCATCTTCCCTCTACATACCCATGTGCAGTTTAGAAAACCAGTCAGGAAGGTGGTTGGATTATATACCTCCATCCACAGTCTGAAACCCAAAAACCTCAGACGTCTGTCCTTTTCATATCTATACACTGTTGAGAGAACTGGTTGGAAGGGGAAAGCCGACCTGTGAGTCCGTGAACCCAATCTATCTACCATTGCAGAGCCGAGTCAGTACCTGAGCCATTTTTGGGTGGATGTCTTCTGTGAAGCCTGGACATTCCGTAATTCTCTATGTCGTGTGTGTTATAACTGTGGGTTGTTGTGGCTATGTAGTTCCTTGGCTGAGTGTGGCTTGCTACCATCGTTTGTTCCTTGCCGAGCCTTAATTTTGTCCTCCTTGTGCTGGAATGGAGCTGAAGAATCAGGTTGTCAGGCCTGTGTGCAACACTCTCTCTAGGTGAGGGAGGTGGTTGTGGTTGAAGAGGCAGGTTGTCAGGCATGTGAGTGACTCTCTCCAGGTGAGAGCATGCACGTAGGAAGTGAGAAATCCTGGAAGGGGTCTTGTAGTTGCCACAGAGCTCGGAGAATTCCAGTCCAATTTGTTGCTAAAGCCTAAGGCAAGGGAGGTGAAGTAGCTGATGGAATGTCTTGTGTGACAATGAAGGTGTATACTCCTGGGGTGGGACATACATGTGGGGAATGAGAGTCTATGAGCAGTGGGAATAAGTGCTTCCTGGGAGAGAATCTTTCATCATAAACTGTGTGTCTTCCTGTTGACCTTGCCTAGCCTAGGATTCCCTTGCCTAGTGGAGCTTAGTCCTAGCTCAGGGGTGACCTACTGCTGAGAGTGATGTGTAGCGCGGTCTATGGTTGGGAGGTTCATGGAAGGTCTACATGTAGTTTGTGGTGTTACTCCACTTAAAAAGATAAGTATCAGTCTATGCTTAATTTATATGTTATGCATGTTTGTGCTACTGATGCTTGAATGTTATCATGCGTTCTGTTGCAAGTTTGAATTGTTGTTAATTCTATTTAAGTTTGTATGATAACCGTAACTCTATGTTATGTGTTTTACNTGTGTGTGTGTGTGAATATTCCGCAGTGATAGCATTAGCGTTGTTGGCCAGGGATGTTACAAATTGGTATAAGAGCTGAGTAAAGTGTCTGAGTAGCGACATTGCCTGGCTGGTTGGTGGTTGGGGATGTTACACTATTTCCAACGACCTTGTAAAATTTCCATCCAAGATTGAATAAATTTCTTCCATAACATATTTACTTAAACAATTGTTCTCCTTAGTTTGCAAGTGTGGAGATATCTTCTTTCCCTTAACCATTGCCTCTCAAATTTTTTATTTTGTATGTGTACTTCAGGAGATGGAGTTCAATATGAATCCTCTAAAACTTGGCTAAGGGCTTCCCAATATCTAGTTAAGATGAAATCTTGACAACATTCCTATGACTGCATGAGCTTCTTAGCATTATATTTTTGTTCATGTTCCTCTAAACTTGTTGTTACCTTGGGGAAGTTTTCTTTCCATTCTTTCCCAAAAAACATTGGGTCTTATGGAATGTGGCTTGCTTCTTCTGGAAAGAATCATCAAGATGGCCTTTCTTGCCAAAAAAGAAATACACCTTAGGATATCGATAGCTAGAAGTTTGAGTTCGTGCTTCTTGTAGTAGAAACAAACTAGAAATACTTTCTTGGTGTGCACCTCTTGTTCTTTTCCTTATTAATCCAATTGATCGATTTGTTTGGTCATGTTATCCCCATTTTGTGGGATAACTAAGGATATTATGTATCGAGTCCCTCATGTTGCAGATATGGAGTGCTGAGAGATTACATGATGGACAATAGTCATTTGCATAGATGGAGACCCTTCTCACCACCACAAAGGTCATAGATTTTCAGATGGCATCCACCACACCAAATGGCTTCCGAGAGGGGGGCCTTTCTCCATGAGGTACAAGTCAGGTATTATGGTGAGTCTCATTTCAAAATTTGATGGATTTGAGTATGTTGTATCTTAGATTGCTTTAGACTTCATGACATATGATTGGACATTATGCCTTTTTCCCTGCTTCACCTTGATGGTTGACATTGTGCCCTAGTAAGTGGTCTTCCTTGGGAATGGGTTTTCTACTAGGAACTCCCTTGAAGATCCATCGTACCATTCCCAACCCTACTTACCACTTTTCATCACTTAAACCCCCCATTTCCTTATCTCTTAGGATTTTAGGGTGTATTGAACCAAGAAGGGGTTGTCCCTCATTCTATGGGAAGAAGGGGCTAAAGACCCAGAGGAATTTTTTTTAGGTAAAAGATAAAATCCTATGTATATAACTTCCATATGATTTTCCCAGGGATCCCCAAAGAAAGAAATGAAACACTTATCTATAAGAAAAGGGAGATGCATAAGAATGAAATGATAGAATTGTTAGTGGGTTAGTTGAAGGATAGGAGTGTCATTACGAGCCATACTATCATGATCGTGGGTATCTAGTGGTATGAAATTACCTCATCTATCCCCAAGCCAAGGTAGTGGCTCTCAATTGCACAACTGAGAGAAAGGGGGTCTCATCACGGGCTAGACTTCTCATTTTCGCAAAGTATTTGTGGGTGACATTGTCATCTTCTAGACACCATGCTAGGACAGTGGATTTCAACTTATCCCTAAAACATGAAAGAAACACAGAATGTAAAAACGATGGGCTTGGAAAATTTGCATTGCAAACGAAGGTGCTACACACCCTCTACAAAGGAACCCATGAAAGAGACACTACAACCCCTTGTATTTCATGAACCCCATTCCCATTGAGTTTTGATCCTAACCACTTCATCCACTTTACATGGCTTAGAGATGGATCTCTTGGAAACACTCCTTGACCTAGGGAAATATCTACCCAATAGGACACCTCGTCAACCCTCACATATCCAATATTGGCAAGTCACATAATGCCTTTGAGCACTTAATTGTTTTACAGGGTAATACTTGATGCACATGCTTAGGTGGCTCAGTTATTGACTTGATTTACTTATCATGATATTTTGACTTGAGATCCTTGCAGGGTGTGCTTATTTGTCTTTGCAGGGCCTAGTTGGTGGACACTTTTGGAGGAACAATCCTATCTTGGGATTCCACGGGGCTTGAAGCTCATAGGTGGATTCCAAGGGCCAACATTTCAGATGAGAGGGACATACATTCAGAGGCCTAGAAGACATTGTGGATGACATAACCTAGCCCTCACATGCCAAACATTTTTCCTAGGAGAGGAAAAATGTCACCTTTGGAGGCATGACATCATATAGAAGGGCTAGGGTTTGGTGGTGAGGTCGTTATTCATTGACATAAGGAAATTTTGAGGAAAATGAGGCTTTGAACATGAATAAATTACTTGGATGATTGACATGTGGCTTTGGGAAGACTAACTACACTCCTCCAACACTAATTACGACTTTCTCCTAGTGTTAAAACACCCCCTAAAGGAGTGACATCACCTTAAGTTAAGGTGTCTTTTTGTGTAAAAGTAAATTTTAAGTGAATTGTTTAATATTATTTGTGTAAAGGGGAAATATCAGGGTTGTTGACCCATAGTATTTTGTTTTAACCTAAAATTATGTGGGAAAACCATTTTGGTAACTTTTTGTATAAACAAACATCATAAGATCTCATTTCACAACATAACTCTCCCATCTTGGAGAGGTACTTGGACTTAAATTTTTGCTATATTTAGCTATTTATATCCTTTTCTCTTATGCATGGCTACTTTATTGGTTATTTTGTTCATGGAAGTGATGCACTATCCTTGGAAGGCTCTTCTTTGCTATTGTGGTGGTTTATCTTAGCATTTTCCTTGAATTGGTAAGGCTTTTTTGCATTGTATTATCATTTTGTTTCAAGACAAGGGTTTTTTGCTAGATATAGGTGGGAAGTACATGGGAATACACCCCCACCTTAGCCTCCATCACTTTATTCTTAAATTTTATTGGTTTAACAAGGGTTTGTTAAGAGAAGTATAAGTGCATACACCCTCTTAGACTAAACCCTAGCTAGGGATACTTGCCTTGGGGAGTAAGAGGATTTACACCCCCAATGAGGTAGTACCTTTAAATATTTATTTTATTTACTCCATTGACCCAATCATTAAAGGCACTAGTTATCACTTGTTTCACTGGAGATATAAAATTGTTGCTTTGCGAAACGTGAAATTTCATGATTTTGAAGTTGTTCCTAGTGGAATCAAATCTATGCTATAAATGTTTGCTTGAGCCACTAGGGCATTTCATTTCTCCAAGTATTTCTTTCAGTTGTTACAAATTTAACCTACAGACATTAGGGATACAAAAAAACCTAACCAAACTCTTCAATAACTCCTAATTTAACCTTTGAAAATTGCCTAAAATTTGCCCACATAATCTACCAAGTATGACACATATTTTGGCAAGTTTTGAGAAAGTTTTAGTGGTTAAATATCTTGTTGTGTTAAAAAATTTGTTACAACGACAAGGCTGGTGAATATCATTGCAATTAGATTTTTATGATAAACTTTCTTTTTGTGCTAAAGTCTTGTTCTATCATTGTTGAGCTAAACTAGTTTTTACTAGCTTGTCTCGCGCTTATTCAATTGGAATTTTAGCACTTATATTGCAACACTTATTATATTTTATGTGATGATATATATCATTGATTATTTTCTGAAATTAGGTACAATAAACTTAAATTTCTTTTCCACCTAAAATTACTATATGCAAATGTGGCTTTTTTTGTGTCCCGGGCAGGTATAAACACCCTTTGCAAGCATCCAAAGACTTGACAACCTTAAACCACCCAGAGATGAGTCATCAAAGACATATTCCCTCTTCCATCACTGACCTTTAGGGGGGTACTTCTCTTTTTTCCCTTCCATCCATCTCAACCCCCCTAGGGTCACCGAGATTTCCTCCCTAGAGTTACCTAGTAACCCTCGAAGTGCGGGACCTATACCAAGGTGACATTGGGTATAGTGTCCCTTAGTTATTGCAGTTTTGGTGGTTGGGTCATGCTTTTCCCAACCTACAACTTGTGCGATAACATTTTGGCATCGTTGTCGGGGAGGATTCTAAATCCTCTTAATGCCCTAATGACACTTTGGTAATATTCCCTCCCAAAGCCTCTATCCCTTAGCTTTACTGGTGACTCCATTGAAGAGCGTTTCCTTTTCCACCCTTGATACATTTCTCTTGAAGCTTGTCTAGCGACTCCACCCTCCAAGTACCCACCTTTCCCTCTTTCCCCGTTTCTCTCCTTTGGTGAGACTTGATATCACCTGGAGACTCCATTAAGGTGTCTTTTCAGTCAATGGAATTATGGCACCATGGGATGAACCCTCATCCAAAACTTGTTATGACTCAAATATGGAATTTTTACAGATGGAAAAGGAAAAGGTTGCAAATAAATGTGCTAAGGAAATGATGAATCGTGTAATAGAGTTGATTCCACCCCTTGATGATGAAGAAGTGCTTGAAGACCAGCCATATTTTTAATCCCTAAATCATGGCACATTACCCCTTAATTGGGGAATATTACATTAGTATTGTTATTTTATTTATGTTAGCTTGGGTCCATTAGTTGTAATTGTACCTCCTAGTCTCCTATATATACCAAAGAGACATTTTCATGTGGAATGATCTTGTATTTTTGAATTCATGTAATGTATAAGGAGGTTTCCCCCTTGAAGAGGCTTATTATTTGAAAGTATCTCTTTTTCAAGGTGTGGAGTACTTATTCTGATGTTTTTATGCTATTTTGATATTTGTTTCTTAACAATTGGTATCATAGCTAGACAATCCTCGGGACTAGCTTCTTCAAAACATGTCTTCTTATCATTTTCGCTACAAATTTGTTTCTGTAATATTTAGGGATCTGTAATTTATATGGTATAGAGGAGACATATATAGATAATGTGAGCATAAATTTCATATCTTGTTTCATTATATTTTTGGAGATACATTCTGTTCAAGTTAGGGTTTTTTACTAGTCCTGAAACTAGTCCGAAACAAGGTTTCTTGGCATTTTCGCTCCCAATGTTTTTCGACATGGTTTCAGGTTATGAAATTTTTATAGTATGAAGGAGGAATATTTAGTTATATTGTGTACATATTTCATCCATTTACTCTCTGTACTTAGAAAGTTACTCTCTGAGGACAATAAGGTTTTTGGTTGGTCCAAATTTTAGTCTAAAACATGTGTTCTTGGGAAAACTGTTATAACTGAAGCTACATAAGTCCAAATTGAGTGTGAACTATTGTATTGGTTAGGGTATGAATGAAGTTTTATTGGTGAAAATTTCAAGTATTGAAGTGAATATAGTGACATGTGACAGGACGTACAAGTTCGCTCTCGTGAAAGGGAAAAAATCAACACATCTTGGGAAAGTTATCATAAAATTCTCTTGGAGAATCCAGTATTGGTCTAAACTATGGGGTTGGAATGAAGACACATCAAGCTACCTCAGGCCGAAATTTTAGACTTATAAGGGCCGAAATTGCATATCTACAAAAGAATAAAGGTCTGCTAGCATAACAGTCTCCAAATCAGGGTTTTAAAAGGTGCGTTTGATTTTGGAAATTTGCATATCTTTTGACTAGAAGATGCAATTGGGGTGATTCAAAAAGTGGAATAAAGTGGGATAAAAGGAGTATCACATAAAAGTTTGAGAATTTTAGGGATTTTTAGGTATAGGTGTATTCCAGTGTCTCTAAACGTAGGAGATGTCATTACTTGTCAACGCTATAACCCAAGGACAATGTGGTTCTTCCACGTACCTAGAGTATATCGTGTTATCACTAGAAGTCACTCCAGACTGCAGGAAGAGTGAGCCCATTACCCATTTATATATAAGTGATTAAATTAGTTTTAAAATCACGTGGATCAACAAGGAAGATCAATAATGAGGGTAGAAAACTGTCTGCAAAGTCATTCCATTGGGCATGGCGTCAACACATCCTACAGATCAAAGGCACTCAATCTACCTACCAGAAAAAAGGGATATAATTGACATATGGAGGTATAAGGAATATAAAAAAAGAATAATAATATCATCAAGCAAATATCCTCTTTGCAAAAATGACTTAAAAGATTACTAGAACATAGATCATGAAAGGAGGCAATTACTACAAATCATTTGCAGCTCATGAATCTCCTTCCCATGAACAACCATTGATATTCAATGCCTAAAATTCCATTCAATTAACATGAAAAGTTAAAATTATAATAAATAACATAAATTTTGATAAACAACTTTCATGAATCCCTAATGGCAGAAATGCCTACATCACATGTCCTGAGGCTTACAAATACACAGGTAAATTGCCCTGCAAATCTCTCAAAATATTTCTAGTAATGAACCCCTTTTCCAAGAGCTCCCTCCTTCATTAAATATAAAATAAAATCCAAAATATCCTTAGGAGGCTGCATCCCATCTCTTTCATTGGATTCTAGGCCTTGGAGATAAGTGGCAATAGTCAAAGAGACAAAAATCCAACAAATTGCTAATTTTTAGGAAGTTGTTGGAAGTCATTAATAAATTTGTTGCAAAATCACTGCATGAGGTTTTAATGGAGATAAATGTTATGTGAAAGTGTCCTTTAGCATATAAATGATATTTTAGAAGTCATTCTAACCCTCCTTGATAGGTGGAAACCTCCAAACAAGGAGAATATCCAATAACTGTCTGAGTTTGCAGTGCCAATTTGCAACACACTGGTGTTTTAATTTTATCTTTCAAATGACAAAATGGGTCAAGATTATTTTTGGTCATAAAGTCAATTCCATAATCATTCTCCTCCACAAAAAATTTCTGAAGAACCCATATAACCATTTGGGATTTTCGATATAATCTTTAGAAGAAGTTGCTACAAGAAATGAGTTTGCAGCGCCATTTTGCAGTGCAATGGTGTTTTAATTTTATCTTTCAAATTCCAAAATGGGTTAGGTTGATTTTTTGTCATTAGGTCAATGCCATAATCATGCTCGTCCACAAGAACCCACATCACCATTTTGGATTTATGATAAAATATTTAGAATGAGTTTCTATAGGAAATGAGTTCGCAGGGCCTCTGACAGTGGCACTGTGAACTTTCCTGTAGGTGTTGTTTTGTGCCAAATCAACTCAATGGATTCCAAATACATGCAAGAAGCCTTGAAAACATATGATAAACCTTCTACAACTTTTGAGTAATGAAAATAACTTGCATAAACAATAAATTCATAGAATCATAGGAAACAACATTCCTTATATTTACAAGCCTGCATATATAAGATATCATAACAAAATTGATTGAAAGTTGCAGACATAATGCCTTATCCTCTTCTTGTTGCTGAAAATTACATTAAAAATGATTCAAGCTCTTTATCCACCACAAGTTGTTACAAATATTTCGTAGCACCATAAGTGGTAGTATGTGGCAGTTTGCAGTGCACTGTGAGTTCATAGCATCGTTAACCAACATGAAGCACATTATGTTTTAATGAAAATGGAGATGAATTTGATACCTTTCCTTCTTAACAAATGATTAATATTACCATGATGACATGAAGACTCTTGTACATGTGTTTCAGATTAGCTTCCTAGACTTAGGACAAATGAATACCATGATTTATTGATAGAACACATGACTCAAAACCTTGAGACCATACCCCTATGAATCAGACCTAAGATTTTAAAACATGACTGATATCAGAAAGAATAATCACATGATTGACCAAGACCAATGGAGTCTTTTTGAGAACAAACTTAGAAAAAATTAAAATGAGGGTAAACCAGGACTTTGTACATTCTATGTGATAACATATCAGAAGGCCCCTTTCAAATGGTTGCACATTAGAAAACACTACTGTTACACGTCAACATTACTCGCTCTGGCAAGTGTCGCAAGTGTCGCATGTTGCTGTGTCGCATGTTGCTCATAAGTGTCGCATGTTGCTCGCAAGTGTCGCATGTTTCTCATAAGTGTCGCATGTTGCTCATAAGTGTCGCATGTTGCTCATAAGTGTCGTAAGTATCAATCAAAGCATACTGCCATGATGATGACACTAAGGAGACACTTAAAATACATAAAACACCAGATTTGGAGGAAGAGAGATGGTTAACTGAAGTCAAATATCTCTTACCACCTGAAAGGAGCTTTCAAACTAAGGTTTTGGGAGAGAACGCTCCCCTACATCAGCCTTAGGAGTGTTGGCGCTCCCTTACAAGGTCTTAGGGAGCATTATAGCGCCAAACTGCCCCTCTGAAGGAGCGCTACCCATATTTAGAGCACTGGTGCCCCCCTTGAGCCTCCTAGGGAGTGATATAGTGCCCTTATGCCCCTTTTGAGGGAGTGTTGTCTAATATAGGCAGTAGTTGGCCCGTTGAGGAGAATAAGGGGAGAATATTTCAAGTTTGGAAGGCAGTTGCATTCGAATTCCTGGTTCAACCATGATCTTAGGAGAAGGTCCCTGATCTAAGGAGGGAATTCCTCAACTTACCCTAAAGATACCTCAAGAGGTTAATCCTCTCTAAACCTATATAAACAGGCTCTATCATGGTGGAATGGGGGAAGATTTGCAAGCATGAAACCTATGATCTCATAGGAAACACACAGTGGACTGGAAAAAGGGAGAATCACACCAAACTTATGATCTTATAAGTGGTGCTGGAATAGAGATAATTTGGTAGCAAGAGACCTATGATATCATAGGGAGCAATCAGTGAAGCTATCATCATTCAGATTTTGGATATTTTGAGCAAGGGTTAGACAAAGGGGACTTGGCGAAACTGCTGCAATTCATCTATGGCTGTAAGCAATGTTTTTTCCTCATTAATATAATTTGCTTGGCCTGTTTCTTTCTAATTCATGTTCAATCTCACATGAATTTGTCTCTTTAGTAGATAGACCTATTTCAGACTAATATTGATAGAGTAGGAAGTAGTCGTACTTTGTTTGTCTACAGGGCTTATCGAGGAGCGAAATATTGGAGCTCAACTCGGAGCGTGGAGGGACAAACACCGGTAAAAGGTACTTCTTTTCTCCTTCCTCCTCACACACTAGTCCACCTAGATCTAAAAGGAAGTCAGTGACCATGATAATCAATTTCTGTCTTAGATTTAAGATTCTATCTCTTTGAGGAGATCTACCTATCCGTAGGGAGATTTTCCTTCAACAGAAATTGGCGACTCCGCTGGGGAGGAATCAAAACTTTCTTAGTTTTTTTTTTTTTTCATAGACCTTGCCTTACACTATGATTGTGTTTAGAACTTGTCTTAATATTTGTTTTCTTAGGATTTTTTCACCCCTTCATAGCTGATTGCATTTTCTGATTGACTCTTTACCCCATCACACTCAACCTGATTGTCAAAATTTGACCGAAATTTTGGATTTTTGGACCTTTTTTTGAGTTTTTTGAGCCTAGTGCCTCCCTGCCCATGTTAGCAGAGCGCAAAAACTCCTTGGAAGTGTTAGACAGAGATTTATAATGCTCTGGTGGCCCTTATACCAGAGCACCAACCCTTTTTTGCCCAAAATCTCTTACAAAATTCCAATTTTTGGAGGTCCAGACCCTGTTTTTTCACTTGCTGAGCTGCTTTGGGATTCAATGCTTCTTCCCTTGGCCTATAAAATCCTTCATCCTGAGAAGTAAACACCTTTTTGTTCAATTTTTATGCCCTTCTTCATTATTTTTGAGTTTTTTGCTGTTGAGAGCTTGAAATCGATCCCTTGCTTTCTTCTCTCCTATCCGACTGAGCGGGAACTCTAGTGAAGGACATTAGAAGTCTATAAATCTTCTCATTTGGTTATTTGAGGTCATATGATCCAATTTATTTCTCCTTCCTTTTGTGTTTTTGGTTTTCTTTCTCTTGTTTGATCGCAAAA
>SNQJ01S0081303.1:11725-47268 GCA_010110895.2 Picea sitchensis
TAGGTCACTTAACCAATTTCTAGGTCACTTAACTTATTTATAGGTCACTTAACCCATTTCTAGGGCACTTAACCTATTTTCCTCATTTTAGGGTTAACCACTTTCCATAATTAGAAATTTCTCCATTACTTTATGATTTAAATATTTATTCTTGATTTTTTCACCTCACTTAATCATTTAAATAATCTTCTTGACTTGGTAACTTTACTTTATCATTTAAATAATGATTTCTTCTTTTAGGTCACTTTGACTTCTTTGACCTTGGGGGCTTCAAGCCTTCATGTGGGGGTCCTTCATACTCGTACGGCCATAACTCTCAAACCATGAGGAGTTATGTGGCATTCCACATACCATCAGAAATGGAATGACAAACATTATCCATCTAGGATAGTTTCACCAACAATTTCCTTGATCTTCATCTCATTATTCCACATACAAGAATGGGTCCTCCAACCATTCTTCTAGGATAAATCAATCCACAAAGCGTCTTCCCGTGAGGGATTTCACCATAATGGCACCACTTTGGAGTTCATCCATTTGTGCACCTTATCAATCATGATAAGACAATAATGAGAGCATGGGTCCTCGAACCATTCTTCTAGGATAACTAAATCCGAAAAGCGTCTTTCCGTGAGGGCTTTCACCACAAGGGGACCACTTTGGAGTTCATCCATTTGTGCACCTTATCAATCATGATAAGACAATAATGATTCATCTATACATTTTTCCAGCAATGCATCATATACCAATGAAACCACATCGATCCATTGTCATCATGTATCAATGAAAACTCATTGATCCATCTTCATCTATGCATTCTCATCAAGGAAAATACATATTACATTACATCAATCATCAATCAAACAATCCTTTGGAATCAATTAATCACTTGACATCAATCAATAAAACCATTGGCATCAATGACAACATGATCCAACATTATCAGGTTCTTTGTGATGGTTGGTTGATGGTGATAATTTAATGTAAAGTTTTATTATCTCTCATATATTCTTGGGAGGAAGGAAGGGGAAAGGATGGAGAGGTAAAAACTATTGTGATATTGGAGGATTGTATCTTACTTTTGGAGGTTTATCCCTCCTTTTATATTTGGAAGTTGTAGCTTCCCTTGGAAGTCATTACTTCCCTTGAACAATAACTATTTATTATTTCTCATATATTGTGCATGGTGTATTGTGGTGTATTGTTGTAACTCTTCTACTATTGTTCATTTCGCATTGAATGTAATTGAATATATAATATGGTTGAAGTATAAGTTGATTTTTTTTTTTTTAATTTTACTTGATAATAATTCACCCCCCTCTCAGTATAAACAACACTAATAATTAGTTTCTTGTTAATTAAAATTACTTTATTTTCATTTCATGCACATTCTAAATGTATTCAATTTCTTAATTACTTGTTATTAAATAATTCATTTATCTTTGTTATGATATACCCAATAATCTATATGCTCGATCATACTACTATCTATTTAATTAGATTTTCCTTTATGTTACAATGCATAAACTATATGCTTATTCTTCTCATATATAATGAAATGAATATGCTTAGGCAATCATCTTTTATATTCTTCAGCCAACATTCTTTCAATGTACACTTGAAAATTTATAATTGATACCAAGGGTATCATTCTTCTTCATTCCCTTCAAGAGTTACCTTTCAGTGAGTACCAAGGGTTCCATCTTTACACATGAACTTCAAGCATCCAACTTTATTGGTGGGGGAAATGGTGCAATAGTTAAGACTTTGTTAACTCAACCTTTGTCCCCCTTTTAAGAAACTAATGGTTAATGAGAAATAAGGATCTCACCTTATTGCACATCCCTCAAAAATTTGTGACCTACCCTCATGGAAATGTGCAACCTATAAGTAAACGTTTACTAGATTTTCAACCTAGGTCATGGAAAAGGAGTTCTAATAGGGAGAAACATAAATGTTGTTCCTCCTCTCCTAATAGTACCCTATAAACTTCCACACAAACCCATTTCCCATATGTGGACTAATCAAAAATCATGTTACATGTGCTTTCACACACTACAATCAATGCAACAAATAGTTCCATTGTCAAAATCAAACCATAACATCAATCTAGAGTCCAATAGAATTTTGATGCAATCCCATGTCGATATACACCTATGGTTTCCCTATCACACTAGACAAGCCATTAGTAGCATATGCAATTTAATGTATCCAACATTTTCATTTCAAAGTGTCATAATCATATCAATTGATATTTCCATTAAAGTTTTATCAATTTATTTTTAATCCATCCATGTTATCATAAAAAAAAATTAAATGAGCCCATTTCAAATCATCACTTATATCTATTCAAATAATTAAAAATTTTGAGTTTCATCATAAAAGTACAACTCAATAAATTGGGCCATTTATGCACAAATTCCCTCAAATAATAAGATCTAGTATTTCAAATGAGTAGAAACAAATGGGAACTACATACACCCCCTCTTTAGGAAACTTCATACTAAAGTTCTAGAATAAATATGGAAACTACTAACACATTTCAATTGCATCCTCCCAAGTTGTGGATCTGGGACTATAAATATCCCACTATACCTTTACCTATTCTACCAAGAAATATCGAATATATTGAGTGCATTGGTACAAAATGTAGATGGGTTCGGCCATTAGGGCCCCCTTGTCCAACATATGGAAATAACTCAAATCAATCACTTGAGAAGGATATGAAATATAATGATGTAACATAGATACATGAAAAACATAATGCATATGTTCTAATGATAATGGAAATACAAGACGCTAAAAATATGGTCCTATTCTTTCAATAATTTCAAATGGTCCCACACATCACGGAGACAACTTAGCTCATTTTCTTTAATTGATATTTTTTACAGTCACACCCATAAGAATACTTTATCCCCATATTTGTAACTTTTATCAAGTCTATGCATATCCACATAAATCTTATTTCAGTCTTGTGCTCCTTTCAACCTTCCCTTAGTCATATTCATTTGCTCTTCCATTTCTTGGATTACCTGTGATCTAACTAGGACTATATCTTCTAGTCTACCCCAACTAAGAGGTGTCCTACATGGTCTACCATACAAAAATGTAAATGGTGCCACCTTTATTGAACTTTGATAAGTATTGTTATATGCAAATTCAACAAGAGGTAAAAGCTCGTTTCAACATTTTTATTGATCCATCACATACATATGTAACATATCTTCCAATATTTCATTTATTCTTTTGGTTTATCCATTAGTCTCTGAGTGGCATGATGCAATAAAATTAAGTTGTGTTCCTAATTCTTATTGGAAACTTGTCCAAAATATTCCCACAAATATTTATTCATTATCCAATATTATCTTCTTTGGAATTCCTTGTAGTCTTACTATCTTGTTGATGAACACTCTTGTAATATCTTGTTCTTGACAAGTAGTCTTTATTGGGATAAAATGTGTTTGGTTAAAATTTCTACTACCACAAATATAAAATCATGTCTCCTCGATGTCATACGTAATACAATAATGAAATCCATTGAAATCACTTCGCATTTTTATTCTAGTATCACGTAGCTACAAAAATCCTATTGAGTGCCAATGTTCATCATTCACTTGTTGATACTCAACAAATCTAGCTACAAAATTAAATATGTCCTTCTTCATCCCATTCCAAAAGAACAATGGTTTTTGGTCCACATTCATCTTCTTGAATCCTAGATGAGCCATACAAATTTCTCTATTATCTTGTTTTAATCTTAAATTGTGAATTTCATGATTTGGTAGTACAAAAATCATTCTACAAAATTGTAATAATCCATCGTCATCCAAGGATTACCATTCATATTTTGAAATTTTCATCACTTCATTCTCTAATTCTAGCTTAATTTATTTGTACCATTTATCTTTTTATTGTAACTTCAATATTTTTTCTCAGAAATTTGTCTTTAATGGAAAATTTGAGAAAACACGTGGCCTCTGACTTGAATCATTCACCACTCTATCTAGTGTTCCTTTAATGTATGATACATTGAAATCCGTGGTAATTTTTGTAAATGTGTTGAACCTACACAGAATAGATCTAGCTAAACAATAATACACACATTTGCAGAGAGAATTGGAGAAAGAAGAAGAAGGAGAGAAATAATGAAATAATTATCATTAACCGTTGTGAATAATGAATAATTTACACATGATATACTTTGTATAAATCAATGGGTGTGCACTGGAGGAGAACCAATGCACCATAGTGGTGTTCTAGAGTGATATTGACACACACCAACAGTTAGAAGAGTGAACTTCCACCTAGTCTAGTCTCTCAGGAAGTTACAGGAGTGAACTGCCACCTAGTTGAGTTAACTAGTCAACTAGTCCTCAGTTAACTGACTGAATAGAGAGTAGTGAGGGGTTAACACAAGGAATCAAGGATAATGCGCCAGTCTGATGATGATCCCAAGGAAAGGTTGAATTAGCATGGTGATAAAACCAATGCAAAATCTAAACTCAACTCAACTAGTCAAACTGAAGTGTCAATTGAAAGAGAATATTCTCCCCTAAAATATAGGAGACTAGATAATCACTAATTATGACTAATAAACAAGGAAAAATGTTAGGAAAAATAAATCCTAGGTGTGTTTGAAGTAACTCCAACACCCCCCCTGAACATCACTATGGTGAAAATAAAGAATGGGCCCCGACAACGAGGCCATGTTAGGTACCCAAATACAAAATATACACTGAAAATAAAGTGAGGAAAGAGGGAAAACCTCATGGGAACCCCCCCCCTCAAGGTAAAATGTATGTAAAAAAGAGAACTACAGTTTTTAGGAAACTCTGTCCTTCACTCCAAGATGACTTCGCAGAGAATGGAACTTCTGCTCAGTGAAGGTCTTGGTGAAGATGTTTGCCATCTATTTTGTTGAAGGACATAAATGTAAGTCAATGATCCCCTCGTGTACTAAGTCTTGGATGTATTTCATGTGGATATCAATGTGCCTCGTCCGTTGTCTCTAAACTGGATCTCTACAAAACTTCAGAGTGCTCTGGTGTTCACACCAGATGATGATCGGTCGATGAAACTGAATGCCCAAATCAGTGAGAAAATGTTGTAGCCACATACCCTGAATGGTTATGTTAACTACCCCTCTGTACTTTTCCTAGACTGAAGATAGATCAATGGCAGATTGCTTCTTTCTCAAACAACAGATAGGCCTGGAACTAAGACTGAGTGAGTAACCAGATGTGGACTTGCGATCAGTGATATTGCCAACCCAGTCGGAATCAATAAACTCGATGAGATATAATGTAGAGTCTTTTGCATAATGAATCCCAAAGGTGATGGTGCCATGTATGTATCGAAGGATATGCTTTTCAACCTTCTAATGTAGCTCATGCGGCTCCTGCATGAACCTAGAAACTGCACCAACTACATAGGAGAGATCTGGTATGGAGTGTGTGAGATACAAAAATATCCCCACTAGCTATCTATATAGTGTGATGTCAACCAATGGAGTTTCCCCACCATCCTAAAGTTTGACTCCTGATAGGAAAGGAGTCGGAGGAGACTTGCAGTCTGTCATCTGAAATATCTCAAGGAGATCTCGTGCATACTTGGCCTGAGATAGTTTGATGCTTGATGTATCCTGACTAATATTGAGTCCAAGGAAGAAGTGTAGCATACCCATGTCTGTCATAAAAAAACTTTCATGTAGAATCCTCTTGACTAAACAATCATTGAATTCGAGCAATCAGTGATCAACAAATCATCAACATACATAACTAAAAGTAGAAGTGAATTAGTCTTCTTGAGCATGTAGACATTTGGGTCTGATTTACAACATACAAAGTTCTATGACAACAGGTAGGAGTCCATCTTTCCATAACATGCCCTCAGAGCCTGCTTAAGGCCATAAAGGGACTTCTTCAGTTGACAGACCAAAGATGAGTCCTGCATAAATCCCTGGGGCTTCTCCATATAGATATCCTCAGAGAGATCACCGTGAATAAATGCATTCTTCATTTCCATCTGATGGACTTCCCATCCTTTGGCTATCGCAATGGCAAGTGCCAATCGTATGGAATCCATCTTCTCTACTGAAGCAAAGGTCTCATCATAGTCAATACCATGAACCTGTTTAAAGCCTTTGGCGATAAGCCTAGCTTTTTATCTGCTAATATGTCCATCCGTTGTGCTCTTGGTCTTGTATACCCATCTGCATCTGAAAATTTTCCTCCCAGAAGGAAGGGGAACCAGATCCCAAGTCTGGTTCTCGAGGAGAGAGTTGTACTCCTCCTGCATGGCGGATTCCCAAAAGGGATTTCCACCAGCCTCACCATAAGACCGTAGATCTGAAGATTGAACCAAGAAAAGATGCATGGAGGGCAATGGTTCAGTGGTAGTGAGTGCAACATGAGGCTCCTTGAAACCATATCGATTCCTCCTAGTTTCAGCTGGATCACCAATGAGATCCCCTGCATCCTGAAGAGTAGTTTGTGCCCACTTGGGCCTCTTCTTTGGCTCTGCAACTGTATATGGATGCTCTAAATATGCATCTGACTGTACTGAATCTGAATCTGAATCATCTGAGTCCTCTAAATCATAACTCTCATCTAAAGAGTCATCATATGCATGCTCATCATATCAGACAAGTGGAAGAATGAAGGTGTCTGCATGCGGCTATTGAGGTACATGCGAGACACTTTCCTCGAATTGGACACTTCACTCAATGATGAGTCAGTCTGAGGAAAGATCAATAAGTCTATATCCCTTCACACCATCGAGGTATCCGAAAAAAATTCACTCAGTGATCTGTGGATCAAGTGCCTTCCTCTTTTCAAAGGGAATCTGAGCCCAAGCATGTGAACTGAAAATGCGAAAGTGGGTCACTTCCAGTTTTAGGTTGCTCCAAGCCTCATAAGGGGGTCTTATCCTTGACAGATATATGGGGAGATCTATTTTGGATGTATGTTTCACAATTAATTTATTTTTCCCATAGTCTCTATGGTAGAGACTTTGCATGCAACATGAAAGATGCCATCTCCTTTACAGATCTGTTTTTCCACTCGACAACTCCATTTTGCTACGAAGTATAGGGAACTGTGTGCTACAACTGGAACCCTACCTCATGGAAAAGATCATGGATATCGTGATTTACATAATATCCTCCATTATCAGTTCAAATTACCTTGATCTTCTTTTCGTACTATGCCTCAACCAGGGCTTTAAAAATTTTGAGGTGTTGAAAGAGCTTGGATTTTTTCCTGAGAAAGTAGATCCATGTAAAACGTTAGAAATCATCAACAAAAATGAGAAAAAACCTTGCTTTGTTGATCGATGGATGTGGAAAAGGACCCATAAGGTCACTGTGGATCAAATCTAAAGGTGCAGAAGCTCTTTGAGACTTTATTTTGTTGAATTTATCTTGAGGGTGTTTCCCAAGAACACATCCCTCATACACTCCCTTGGAGAAATGGATGTATTGTAGACCATCAACCAATAATTTCTTTCTAAGATGTTGCATGTATCTGAAATTCAAATTTCCAAACCTTTTTTTCCATATCCTACTACTTAGGGATGTGATCTCCAAGGTTGTTTTTTTGAAGTATTTGAGACATCAAATCTATTTGTTTTTTGCATGCATGCAGATTCTGAAAGGAATCCTTTGTGATAGTACGTGCATTTCTCCCCTTTTCTTCCCTTGTCCCCTTTTGATCTAGAGGCATTGGTGAAGGGTTTTGTGTACCATTCCTTCTTAGGATGTGCATGAGCTTTCCATTTATCTTTATATTTATATTTCTGATATTTGTGGCTGCCATATTGCATAGTGAGTGCATGTGCCTTTGGGCCTTTGATTTTTCCCATGTTGATGAGCTTGGTTTCCTCTTGTGTCAGGGCTTCGATAAAATCCTGAAGAGAAGGAATCTTCTAGGTGGCTCCTGAGGCGAATTTGACAGAATGGAATGTCGATACGAATACATAGAATTTAGGACCAATCTTGGAGAGAATGGTGAGTACCATTTGTTTCTCCTCCTTTAATTTATCAACCCCGTAAGCTTTGAGTTACGACAGTAAATCCTTGAATTTTGTAAAGAAATCTTGGATATTGTCGAAGCTTTTCAGATCCAATGTGAGAAGATCTACCTCCATCATGTGTCCCCTCATCTCATCCTATTTTCCAAATATCCCTTCCAAGGTGGTCCATGCTTCATTGGTAGTCTTATAGGAAGATATGTGAAAAAGGAGACCAGGAGAAATAACACTGCAAATTGTTTCGAGTGCCTCATCCATGCGATTTAAGTACTTGTATTTTTCTATGGTTGATGTCAGTTATATATCTGTATTCAAGGTTAACATGTAAAAACCTATGGTTCGGAGATGTATGGATATTTTCTCCTCCATGAAAAATAGTTGTAAGGTGTAATAATGAATTCGTTTTTGGAAATCCATCTTTCCTCTCTCTTCAATCTTTTGTACCTGCAAAACATTTTTGGTGTGGATTTTTCTTAGTAGTCTGTCGAATATGATACCATGTAAATGTGTTGAACCTACACAGAATATATCTAACTAAACAATAATACACACATTTGTAGAGAGAATTGGAGAAAGAAGAAGAAGGAGAGAAAGAATGAAAGAATTCTCATTAACCGTTGTGAATAATGAATAATTTGCACATGATATACTCTGTATAACTCAATGAGTGTGAAATGGAGGATAAATAATGTGCCATAGTGGTGGTATAGAGTGATTTGGACACACGCCAACAATTACGAGAGTGAACTGCTAGATAGTCTAGTCTCTCAGGCAGTTACGGGAGTGAACTGCCACCTAGTTAAGTTAACTAGTCAACTAGTCTTCAGTTAACTGACTGAACAGAGAGTAGTGAGGAGTTAAATCAGGGAATCAAGGGTAATGCGCTATTCTGGTGATGATCCCAATTAAATTTCGAATTATCATGGTGATGATCCCAATGTTCCATGGTGATAAAACCAATGCAACATCTAAACTCAACTCAACTAGTCAAACTGAAGTGTCAACTAAAAGAGAATATTCTCTAAGTGGAATATTCTCCCCTAAAATATAGGAGACTGGATAATGACTAATTATGACTAATAAACAAGTAAAAACCTTAGGAAAAATAAATCCTAGGTGTGTGTAAAGTAACTCAAACAATTTTGATTACCTCCTATGTCTAGAATCCAAATTACTCTACATAAATATGTGTTTAAGTCCATGATGATCTATATTCAACTCAATTTTTCTTCCAACTCGATAATGTCTCCAAATTCTTAGTGCGTGAATTATCTTTGCAAGTTCAAAATCATGTGTCATGTAATTTTCTTCATGCAGTCGAAGCTTTCTCAAAGTGTAGGAAATCACCCTACCTTGTTACATTAGTACTCCACCTAATCCTTCCTTGAATGCATCCATACATGCCAAAAAATATTGATCCATATCTAGTACCTTGATCCATCATCAATACTTTCTTAAGTTTCTGAAATGCTTCCTCACATTGTTCTATCCATATAAATTTATTATTATTATTCTGTAATTTTGTAATAGGATTTGCAATATTCAAAAAACCTTCCACAAATATTTTATAAATTCCCGAAAAAAACCATAAAAATACGTATTTCATGTACATTAATAGGCATTAGACATCCCATAATTTCTTCTATCTTTATCGAATCTACAACTATTCATTCTCTTAAATTTATATGTCCCAAGTAATGAATCTTTGAATCTCATAAAACATGCATTTAGAGAGATTTCCATATAACTTATAATACTTTGTAATAATTTTCTTATATGTTCTTCATGCTCCTCTAGTGTCAAAGTATATATCAAAATATCATCCAAAAACACTTACACAAATTTATTGAGTTACTATCAAAACACTTCATTCATTAAACTCATAAAAACTTCTGGTGCATTTGTTAATCTAAAAGATACTACTACAAATTCATAATGAAAAAAACGAGTCTTAAATGTTGTCTCAGGAATATATTCTTCATTAATTCTTAGTTGACGATATATTGATCTTAAATTTGTCTTAGAAAACATCTTCACTCCATTGATTTGATCAAATAAACCATCAATTCTAGGTAATGGATATCGATTCCTTATTTCCACCTTATTTAATTGTTGGGAGTTGATACAAAGTCTCAATGATTCATATTTATTATTTATAAATATCATCGGTTCTCCCTACAATAATATACTTGGATGTATTAATCCCACATCTTGAATTTATTAGAGCTACATCTACAACTCTCATAACAATGGAATCATCATGTTGTAAGGAGCCTTTACTATAGGTTCCATTCTCGGTTCAATTGTGAAATCCAACTCTCTCTTAGGTGGTAGTCTAGGTAATTCCTTTGGAAACACATCTTAAAAAGGTGATAACACTTGATACTATTCTATACTCACTGCATGCTCCTTCTTGTTCATAGTTTTTTATTGTGACTGGGACAATCAACAACTAGTCATGAATATACTCACGTGACACGGGGTCATGTTATCATACTGCTACCACTATAACCTCTAGGTGTTCCCACGATGCCCCATATGTGACATACAAGGTAATCCAGGGTTTCAAACTGGTGACTTCACATAACAGAGTGTCATAACAATACACTCCATCATCGACTGCCCTACACCTCGGGGGATCTTGTTCATAGTTGTTATGACATATAATTTACATCCTTTTCTCATTTTCTTTAATTGACATGTTTTTCAATCTAACAAGTAAGAATACTTTTTCCCTAACTTTGTAACTTCTATCTACTCTATGCATATCCACATAACTCTTATGCCAATCTTGTGCTCCTTTCAAACTTTCATTAGTCATGCTCATTTTTTCTTCCATTTCTTGGATTTCTTTTGGTCTAACCAGGACTCTATCCTCTACTCTATCCCAACTAAGAGGTGTCCTACATGGTCTACCATTCAAAAATTTGAATGGTTCCATCTTGATTGAAAAGTGATAATTTTTGTTATCTGAAAATTCAACAAGAGATAAAAACTCTTCCCAACATTTTTGTTGATACATCACATACATATATAACATGTATTCCAATATTTGATTTAATCTTTTGGTTTGTCCATTAGTCTCTGAGTGGTATGCTATACTAAAATTAAGTTGTGTTCCCAATTCTTCTTGGAAACGTGTCCAAAACATTCCTGTATTTATTGATCCTCTATCCAATATTATCTTCTTTATAATTCCATGTAATCTTATTGTCTTGTTGATGAACACTCTTGTAATCTCCTATGATTTATAAGTAGTATTTACTAGGAAAATGTGCACTTTTGGTTAAAATGTATACTATGTGTTGACCTTAAAATTATCTAATTCAAAGGTCTCTCTCTCTCTCTCTCTCTCTCTCTCTCTCTCTCTCTATTGTATTATACTTCCATACTTAGAAAATTTTGATCCATGGCAGGGTTACGAATTCTATCCTAATCTCTACCTTTCTCAAATTTCACTTCCATGCTTTGTTTCGTACAAATTGTACCAACATGCTCTTCGTGGAACGACATAATCATGCGTGTTAAAATTTTCCTTTAATTCATATCCACAATCCCTGTTTGTTCATTTTGCAGTGCTTAGTGTTATTTCAAAATTCTGAATGTTCCAACACTTAGTATTTTCAAGCAATTATTAATAGTGGAAGTGGAGTTCATATCGTATCTCGAAACTTTCTTTTCCTTTCTCTATTCGTCTGTTTTTTTATAATTAACCAATTTCTCAATATTTTTTTTCCATATATTAAAATTTAAAGAAAGATCAAAGTATGTCTAAAATTATATCTTCTAAGATATCATTCTAGCTATCAAATTTATAGAAAGATCGAAGTTCTATGTACCCGTTCTTCTCCATTGTATGTCGTCATGTACTTCAGGGACTGAACTTGTCAATATAAGTTGATCCCAAAGTATACCCGGTACATACCCGGTATCCTGATTTCTTGGAGTAGAAGGAGATGTATCAATTTTATGAAGTTTATGATTCTTTTCTTTATTCTTTCAAAAAACTCATGTTTAGGAATAATACTTCAATACTTTAATTGGAGGCAATGACATTTTTAGAATATAAAAGAGGAAACTTTGAATAAAATGAACAATACAATATAACCAAAGTTTATTGCTCCTAGGAGGCCCCAAATTATCTCTTGTTTTATGTGTCTGATAGAATATTCATGATACAAGTCTGTAGACAGTACATATTTTGGGCCAATTTCTTTCTTCAAATAAAGAAAAAGAAATTTATTTTATTTCCATGGAAAATTGGTGATATTGCATTAAGAAGCACCCCAAATATTGATGAAGTTGAAACTCAATTTGACCAATGTAACTTGAAACTAGAAGATTTAGTAAAAGGGTTTGACCCTCAACAATTTTTCATGAATCACATGATTTTTGTAGGCTTCAGTGTATCATATGTAAACACACACATATATATGGAGAAGAAGGAAGTGTAGATAATAATTCTAAGGAATTATTGATTCGGTGCCTTGAGACAATTGTTAGTACGAATGAAGCACACAGACAATATGGAAGGATCGTAGATGAAAGGATTTCAAAGTCTCATAGTTTTTCCCAGAAAAGCAACACACCTAGGAAGAATCCCCAAAACATTACTCAAGAAAAAATAAATATTAATTTAGAATTCAAGTGATGATGATGATCCTCATCACCCTAAAAAGGATATTGAAAAATCCCACAAGTTACCAATAACTAGCAAGGGGAAAAGACAGAACAATAAACAAGAAGTGGAAGAGGTCATATATGGTGAATATGTTCTTCTCAAACATATGGAGCTTGATGAAAACATTGAAGACATAGAGTTTCCATATGATGAGCAGAGAGTCAATTGGTAACTCAAGAACCTATATTTTATGAAAGAGAATCTTTGACCCTCCACAGTGCATTATTTGATAAATATTCGAAGAAACTAGTTTTTGAATGTGTGAATTCAAAGGGGAAAAGAATTAAAGATACATAGTTGGAATTGAATAATGTCCTACCATAAACAATTTCCCAAATTCACAATGTTACTGGTGATGCTTTAGAAGTTTTAGTTGACAAAATGGAGGATGAGAATTCAAAATTAAAGGAAAGAATTAGAGAATTGGAATTCTCCTTGATGCCACCACCTATCTTTGTAAGTCTGCTAGTTTCTATTCAAGATGGGAGAAATATTGATGAGACACCTGAATCGATTTAAAAGTTGAAATGAACGTTAATCTTGATGGTTGCAATTAGAAAATTTGTTGGTGAAAATATAAAAAAGAGGATGTCTCATGTTCCGGAAGCATGGGATACATGGATAAATATTGTTTCTTTTGGTTCAAAGTTAAATAGTTTTAGAGAATATGTCCAAGCTGATTTGAATAATGAAGAATATTTTTATAAAGACGTGGTCATCAAATTTGCCTTAAAATTTTCTGGTATGGATGAGATAAAAAATAAAGAAGAAGATATACCTTCTCCAACCAGAATCAAGCAACTAAAGGAATGTTGGATAAAAAATATAAAATTATTGAAAGAAATGTTAGATGAATGTGATGCAGTTGTTGTTAAAAAGGAAATATTGTATCGCAAGTTAATCGAGATAGACCTATCAGGAACCACAGGATAAGTACAGGACCCAAAGTTAATATTGAACTCTATATTTATGACAAGGAAACAATTTGAACATGTGGAAATACTAAACACCTTATATGTTGAAAAATTTAATAGTATAATTGAATATAATGAGAATGAAATTGAAAGTTGGTTAATGAGTTATGAAAATAAAAATGAGGACATTGAATATACACTCCACCAACTTTCATATGAATTGAGATAATTGGAAGGGATGTTATTTGATACAAAAATTAGAAAAGAGATAAATGTATCCACAATGAAAGATTATGTAGAAGATTGGTTAAAATGAGCCTTAATTAAGATAACCGAAGAAGATCAGTTGGAGGTAGTTGAGATGACGAGCAAAAAGTCCAACCCAATGGAGAATTGGTACCTCAAGAACCTATATTTTATAAAGAATAATCTGTGACCCTCCAGATTGCATCATTTAATAAATATTTAATGAAACTAGTATTTGAATGTGTGAATTCAAAGGGGAAGAGAATCAAGGTACATAGTTGGACTTAAATAATGTCCTACCATAAAAAAAATCCCAAATTCACAAAGTTACTTGTGATCCTTTAGAAGTTTCAGTTGAAAAAATGGAAGCTGAGAATTTGTAACGTCCCACAAACCTAGGAGAGAATTTAACACCCTTTCCAAACTTGATCGAACTCTTGTGTGGTTTCACCTGCAAGAAAACTCGATCGCCAACTTCATAATTGCAATCAACGGGATGTGCATTATCATAACTCTTATGMTGATCTTTCGCTTATTTAATCCTGTTTCTTATCATTTTTATTTGTTCTTTCATTTCTTGGATCACTTCTGGTCCCACCAGGACCCTATCCTCAAGTCGATCCCAACTCAATGGCATCTGACATGGTCGCTTGTAAAGAAACTCAAATGGTGCCATATTAATGGTACTTTGATAGTTGTTTTTGTATGCAAACTCTACTAGAGGCAAGAATTCCTCCCAACGTTTATGTTGATCCATTACATACATACACAACATATCTTCCAAAATTTGGTTCATTATTTCTGTCTGCCAGTTTATCTCAGGGTGATATGTTGTACTAAATTCCAGTTGTGTCCCCATGGCCTCTTGGAAACTGGTCCAAAATCGTCTTGTAAACACCAATCCTCTGTCGGATATGATCCTTTTTGGTACGCCATGTAATCTCACTGACAAAAACTATAGCTATGTCTAGCGCCTAATATGTCGTACATACAGGTATAAAGTGCGCACTCTTCGTTAGAGTGTCAACTACCAAAAAACTTGAATAGTGTCTACTTACCATCAATGGAAACCCAACAATAAAGTCCATCGAAATGACCTCCCATTTCGATTCTGGAATGACATTTGGCTATAGAAATCCTGTTGGATTTCTATGTTTAGCTTTCACTTGATGATATTCTATACATCTCTCCACGTAACTAACTATGTCTGCCTTCATTCATTTCCATAAGAATAAAGGCTTAAGGTCAGCCTTCATCTTCATTATTCTCGGATGAGCCATGTATATTGATTTATGAGCTTTTCTTAATATCAAATTTCTCATTTCATCGTTAGGAGGTATGTAAATCTTTCCGTTAAATCTCAACAACCCATCATTTTCTAAGGAATAGCCTTCAAATTTCGGTACCACCATGGTATCTCATCCAATATTTTACTTAACCTCTTTTTACCAGTCATCTTCAATCTTTATAGCTAGAATATTTTCTCGAAGATTCGTCTAAAGAGGTATTACCGAGAATAAGCATCGTCTCTGACTAAAATCATTGGTCACTCTATTTACTGTACCTTTTATGTAATAAATATCGAACTCATATTCACTAATTAGTTTTGACCAATGCCTCTTTTGTGCGTTCAGGTCACTCTACGTAAAATATGTGCTGCAATCCAAAATGATTCATCTTTAATTTGAATTTTTTTCCAATCAGATAGTGTCTCCAAACTCTCAAGGAATATACAATTGTCAATAACTCCAAGTCATGCGTTGCGTAGCTCTCCTCATGCTTTCTCAATTTCCTTGAAATGTAAGCGATCACTCGACCGTCTTGCATCAAAACTCTGCCTAAACCCTCGTTGGATGCGTCCGTGCATACCAAAAATTATTTTTCCATGTCGAGGAATTTTAGTATTGGTGTTGTCTTCAACAACTCCTTGATCCTTTGAAATGATTCTACACAATTCTTGGTCCACACGAACTTCTTGTTTTTCTTCTGCAATCCTGTGAACAAATTTTCTATCTTCGAAAAAAATTCGATGAATCGTCGGTAATATCCTGCTAAAACCATAAAACTACATACTCATTCTACATTTATTAGTGAAGGCCATTCCATAATATCCTCTACCTTCGCTAGATCCACAATGATACCTTCACCGGATATAACATGCCCTAAGTAATGAATCTTCGATTGGTAAAAACAACATTTCAACAGTGTCTCGTATAATTTGTTTTCTCGTAAACATTGTAGTAGCAAGATTAAATGTTCATCATGTTCTTTTTTTGTTCGAGAATATATCAATATGTCATTAATGAATACTTGAACAAACTTTTCCAATTATTCACGGAACACCCCATTCATCAAAATCATGAATACCCACGGGGCATTTGTCAGTCCAAACGGTAAAACGATAAACTCATAGTGTTTGAACCTTGTCTTGAATGCAGTATTAGGAATATATTCCTCTTTAATTCACAACTAGTGATATCCTGATCTCAAGCCGATCTTTGAAAACACCGTCGTGTATTTCATTTGATCAAAAAAATCGTATATTCTTGGCAACGAATACTGGTTCTTGATCGTCGCCTTGTTCAATTGACTGTAGTCAATACAAAGTATCCACGATCCATCCTTATTTATTATGAAAATAACATGCGCACCCCAAGGTGACACACTTGGATGTATAAGTCCTAAGTCCAACAATTCCTTCAACTGCATTTTCAACTTCTGTAACTCAAGCGTTGACATTCGATATGGTGTTCTTGCTATCGGTTCAATTCCAGGTTTCAATTTGATGGTAAATTAAAACTCTCTTTCGGGAAGAAACCAAGGTAACTCTTCTGGAAACATGTATGCAAACTCTCGTACTACTGGAAGGTTTTCAAATCCTTCTGCCTCACCCTTTTTGTTTAGCACTAAGATTGCATAAATCTTGCATCGCTTGCACATATTCTTTTGTAGTTGTAGGTAAGAAATGAACCTTGAGGACACTTCCTGGTTTCTTCCTACAATCAATCTTCTCTATCCCACATCATCTATCAGGATTAACTGTTTCATCTTACAGTTGAGTATCATGCGAATCCAACCAGTGCAAACTGATCATGATGTCATAAGATCCTAAGATCATGAAATATATGTTGGCCTTCATTAAAAAATATCCTAAGTTAATGCTATAGTCTGTAACCTTTCCTCCAACCTTCTGTTTAGCACCTGAAGACATTTCCACGTATCTAAACTCATCCTGCTCAACTTCCTTTACCTTAATTCTTTTTAGTGATGCACTATAGATAAATCTCTTTATATCACCTGGATCTATCAAATGCTAAAATTTTGTTCAGAGATTGTACTTGACGTATTGAGCATAGTGGATTGGTGCTTGACCTAACAATTATTCACCGCTACATGAATCATGTGGGCCTTGTCCAAATCTCCCACTGTAGTGTGTCCTTTTGATCTGGCCTCTCTAGCCTTCTCAATCGAATAGTCTCATTGGTAATGTGGCTCTCCACATGTCCAACATTCAATCCTTGGTCCAGTGCTCCTGGTCCCCAAAGTAGACACTATTGGCCTACCATTATGAGATCCTGGTATGTTTTGTTGAATAGGCTTAAACTACTGCTGTTGCGAATGACATTGTTGTTGATGCAGTGGTTCTCTGTAAGGATTCCATTGAGGATTTGGTCTTTGTGGTGTTGTGAGCATGGTCCCTCTAGACATATCTTGATATCTTGATGTATGTCTAGTTGGTGTCTCATCTTGCTTCGCTCTTGAGGTTGTTTTTCTAGTCGATCTTGCATGAGTCCTGCCCTNTCCTGGTCCCCAAAGTAGACACTATTGGCCTACCATTATGAGATCCTGGTATGTTTTGTTGAATAGGCTTAAACTACTGATGTTGCGAATGACATTGTTGTTGATGCAGTGGTTCTCTGTAAGGATTCCATTGAGGATTTGGTATTTGTGGTGTTGTGAGCATGGTCCCTCTAGACATATCTTGATATCTTGATGTATGTCTAGTTGGTGTCTCATCTTGCTTCGCTCTTGAGGTTGTTTTTCTAGTCGATCTTGCATGAGTCCTGCCCTAACCCCCACTGGAAAACTCTTCCTCGGTTATGAGGGCCTTTTTTATTGCATCATGTAACGTATGAGGAATTAGGATCCTCACCTTCGCACGAATTTTGAATTTAAGGCTGAACACAAACTTGTTTACCTTTATCTTCTCTATGTTCATATGTGGAACATAGCTAATTAGCTCCATTAATCTGGCCTCATACTACGGCACTATACGACCACCTTGTCATAAGGCATTGAACTCATTGATCTAGCGCTCAATGAATTCCTATGAAAAATGCCTCTCCCGGAACTGCTCCTCGAATAGTTTCTATGGCACGTCTTCAACAACCATGTTTAGTTGAGGTAGGAGCATCTTCCACCGTAGAATATCACTCCCCTTCAGCTGAAAGAATTCCATGCAGACCTTCATGTTGGAGGTATAGTCACAGAGTTTGAAGCACATCACCATGTTCTGCAACCATGCCTCGACGGCTGAGCCGTCCGTGGCACCCATGAACTCGGGAAATGTCACCTTCTCGAGTTCTCTGTGAATGCTACCACTGCCAGCTGGAGCGCACTGTGAACCCTCATTGGGTACAGATGCTTTGGCCTCATCTCTATCCAGTCAGTTAATTAAGGCCTCTAACATCCTCTGAAAGGACCTCATCAAACCAACCATGTCTCCCACAACAACTTGTTGCTACCCAATGGATTGTTCTTCTCCTTGGGGGTCAGACCTATTGAAGGCGTGGTTTCTATTGGAGGCATCACACCTCTTCCCCTAGAACCACATCGTCTACCTCCATGATTTCCTCTAACCATGATTACCTGTAGTGACAAATTCAATTTTTTTATTAGCGATGATGTCTAGGTCATAAGTTAACACAGGGGAAGGCGTAATGGTCCAAATTAGTAGGGTTGAACTCACTTTGATACCATATGTAATGAGCCCGCCATTACGACAACAAAATAGATGTACAATAGGTAAATATATATTTTTTACATTAGGTAATTAAAACGTCACCACATAATGAATAGAAACACCATTGACACATCATCTAAATTAGTAATGACACATAATCAATGCATTACTATAATTAATAGCAACACATAATCAATGCACTAACATAATTATTAATGATACATAATTAAAACATCATCATATTAAATAACGACACATAATCAACACATAGCCATAATCAATAATTACACTTAATCAATGCATCACCATAATTAATAACAACTCAAAATAAACACATCATCATAATAGATAATGACACATAGTCAATGCATCATCATAATTAATAACGACTCAAAATCTAACGACTCAAATTAAACACATCATCATAATAGATAACGACACATAGTCAATGCATCGTCATAATTAATAACGACTCAAAATCAACACATCGTCATAATAAATAACGACACATAATGAACTCATTTCCATAATTAACAATGACACATAATCAACACATATCATAAAATAGCGACGCAAAGTCAACACATCACGATCAACTGAAGCAAAATACAATAATTGGTCAACCATGTCACTAAAATTTTAATAAAATACCTACCCAAACTATCCTACATGGTTAGGACCTCCAAGACACATAAGAAACGCTCAAGTTTGGGATTCGTCTGATTGATTTTGACTATTTAAGGTCTCAGGAATGGCGATTTTTCTGAGGAACAAGGAGGTATTTAAATCCCATTAATCAATCATAATCCAATTTCTAGACTAGTTTCAATAATCATAATTTAACATCATTCATCATAGTGCAAGGAATAATATATTTTGCTTATTCATCATTCAACAATAATTAAGTTAAGTTTGAGTAAGAGAAAAATACATAAGGATTTATAAAATCCATGAGAGCATAAGTAAGATTCTTGTAACAGGTAGGGATATATTACGCCCAACATTAGCAACTTGTCCAGGTCAATTTCATTCAATTCAAGCAATCATTTTTCAATTACTTTGATCTACTATAACTAGTATGGATCTTCATGTAGCGTAACTATATGTATATACCTTTAAAATGAATTGGCTTATTAAGTAGTACTGTAAGAATCCAATCCTAATTTAATAGCCAAATACAAGTTACCATAAGGGGGTTGCACTTAATAATGAATTATTAGAAGACAAGGTTGCTTATATATACATTTAAGAATTTAAAGAGCATCACACAAGGAGCCATAGTTATGATAACTTCCGCACTAACTTACATATCCATATAGGTATGGATTTTCTCTCTTTTTTTTTAGGGAAGATCAAGTCTTAGTTACAATACGAATAAACTCAATGTTGACTCGTAATTGCATTAAAAGAATTAAAGAAGGAATCATTAATAATAAAAGACAGGAACCTAATTCAACTTACAATCCTATTGAAGGGAATTTAAAGAAGACCCAAACTTACTTTAACAATAAATAAGGACTTTAATGCTAACAACAATCTAACTAAGAATTAAGGAATAAATAAGGTTTTATTAACAAAAATAAGATATCAAAAACTAAACTATATTCTAACTAAGAATTAAAGGAATTCTTATTAAACAGATATAAGATTTCAATTGTTAAACTACAACACCAACTAAGAACCCTAAGAAGGGTTAAATGTTCTTAAATGACGCATAGGGGTTTCACTGTTACCTTACATATTTGTTATAATTCATAAGGACATAAGAATATCAACATCAATTAAATAATAAAAGAGGATTTACACCAACCTTATTGTCATAACAAGAGCTATAGATGATCCTGTCACAATAATTAATTAATAATCAAGACTTCAATTATTACATATCCAATTAAATACACCTAATAGTATCTACCCAAATAAAAAGAATTAGTTCCACAGTCTGGCATACCCATCTATAACATAAGAGGGTTAAGGATGAAACACCTCTCGTCAAGGGACGTCGCTTGGGTGGGAAGTAAACTTGTGAAAATGTGAAGTAATCCTAACGACCATCAATCGAGGCGTGAGGCCATGAGTCCAAGAGGTGAGTACCCTGAAGGAACTTTGTATGGCTCAGGTATACAATACTGGTTGGCAGAGGGATTCTATATGACTGGGAATCTTGGAAATGAATGAAACAAATTCTCAATTGTGATATTGCAGAAGTAGAATCGTGCCTCAATAGTTCTTCCTAAGACAAATATGAAGCTGAGGCAGAGAAACGTTAATGGAGATATGGGTAAAAATGACCTCACTATATTCACACCCTTTCCTTCATGAAGTGAAATAATTACATTGAACCCCAATGTTATCCGAGCGCTCAAACTAACAGGTTATAATTACATCAAGATTATCAAGGTTTAATGTTGTAGCTCCAAGAGTTGTTCCATATTATCATGACAGAGTCCCAGAAAGAAAAGGGGTAAGGTTGAAAGGTTAACATCCTGAATATCAAATTAGCAAGAATGGATGGGAAGGGAAAACATCCAGCGGGGATATCCTCTTCAAGCTCTTAGTCCCCCAAATGCGCCAAGCCCACAAGATAAGAAGGGACGAGTACACTGGGTAAATTATCATGAACCACATAGACAGAACCTGGCTCCTCAAATGTGTGCAAGTCAAATAGATCCCTATAGTAAGGCTCAACAACTCAATCAAGGTACCAAATATTCTAGGACTAAAAGGATCAAGCATTCAAATTTCAACTACATTAAGAACAGGGCACCAGAATTAAATTCAATGCAAAACCAATCAGACCAACAATGCGACAATGATAAGATCGTAAGCCTAAGATTGACAATCAGAATACATGGTTCCAAAATCATGCCTAACACCCAACCCGAGTCACTCGTCAGTGCACAATCTATCACTGGCATCTAGAAATGAAGGCGCTAAGTCTACAAACTAGGAGGATTTGATAATCAAATAAGGAAGAAAAATAAGCAATGGGCCACATGATCACATCAAGGGTGAATTATCACGCATGAAATCAATTAATATCATAGGGCGCAATTCAAGGAAATCATGAAGGGTTGATCTGAACATAAATTTCATGATTCACATGGGTAAGATTCAACACACCTCAGGAAACCAAGAACAGTAAGAATTTCTCTTTTTTGGTGCAACCCCCCTCCCCTCCTGGGGGTTCTGTGACCTCCCGGTCAAGGATATTCGATCTCTGAGCCAGATCATCTCTTTGGGGCCCCTGCTAGAACCCAAAACAACTTATATAGGCCCTTATTTCCCCTAAGGCACAGGTCGTATGGCACCCACGGGCCCTCTCCTTAGCGTTGTTCGAATATCAACACCAATGGGTGCTAGCTCTCTCGACTAAGCCCCTTCCTTTCATGTGACCATAGAGTACGACAGTGGGCCAACTCCCTTCACAACTCCATGCTTCAAAACTTTCGCAATATGCTTGCTCCCTTTTTCCCAATCTCTGAATCAATGAATTCTCCAGGACCAGATCTATGGTCCACACTCTCCTTTTATGTGACCTTGGGCTATGACCTGGGGTTGGACTCCTGAGCACTTTGCAACTTCGCACTTCGCGAATTTTGCACTCTGATCCTTGCAAATATTTCTAAGTCTGGAACCTTGAACTCTCATATCTGCTTCCACCTGTCTCCCTTAGATATACTGTCACGATCTTCTCTGCTCAATCAGCCTTTGGGATTTTTCACTCCTCTCGCTTCTATTTATCCCGATCAGTGAATCAACAAAACATTGATCTAATGCCACTTGTCAACCTAGACAATGGATGGTTCTGATAGGCTTCAGAACTTTGGGACTTTGTGAGTCCTCTCTCCTGTACACTTTCAAAATATTTAAGTCTTGTGCACTTACCTCTAGATCCAACGATTATTGGTCCAAAGAGTTCAGATATGATGGCTTAGATCCTTCCCATTGATCGATCCAACAACCATTATGTCTCATCCTGCGAACTCGGTTTCTTGGGTCTCGTCTACTCCTCTGAAAACATTATTCCTTATGAGATTTTCAATTTACTCAATCTCCTTAGGGTCTCAACCCTTTTGCTCCATTCAAAGGGTTCTTGTGCCCTCCTAGAAATCTCTCGCTCAAAGCACACCTTACTGAGAGTTTTCTATAGAGTGTTCACTCACTCTGTGATTATCTTCTCTAATTCTCTTCTCCTTGAACTCGACGGAGAGTCCTCCTCATGCACACTTGCACATGTTCGATGTCCACCTGGCAGTCTCTACAGAGTTATCCGTGACTCTGTCAATATGTTCCCCCTCTTCACAATCTGTCCTCCAAGGTATTCAAAAACCTTCAGGCTCCTCTTCAGTCTATGAATTCCTCCAGTGTGCCCTCCTAGCACGTTCTTCCCTGAACTCTATTCGAGATTCAGATGCACACTCCTTGCGCTGGCTACAAAGTTTCTATTACTTTGTTGTGCACTCCTTGCACAACCTAAAGAACCCAGAAACAATTCCAACAAACTCACAGATAGAAAATTTTATCTTCACCCTGTAGTGGAAACTATTCATACACATCTACAACATATGCCTATGAAAACATAGATGACATTCATTCATAAACATATAAACACACACAATCATATGCAACAAAAAATGTTTGTATTAATGTCAGAATGTTTGTACAATGGTTACAAAGGCTGGACTGCAACAGAGTCTCAGTTCTCTCCTCTCTTGAGCTCTCTACCCACTCATCTCCTCTACATGCTAGATCTCATAATTTTGATACAAAGATATTTTTTTCCAAAACAGGGGCTCCTCGAGCGTTTTCCTCTAAGATACCTAACTCTCATTAATTACATTGAATTACATTCAATGGACATCTAGTCCAAATCAGATCTAGATATTATCATCTTTTCATCCATTAAAGGAGACCTTATCTCCTACCTTCTCAAAGGCATGACTCAGCTCTACCAATCCTTACAACATTTAATTTCATTTAATACAAATTGAAATTTGAAAATGAGGTCAAAATGAGAGGGTCGACGCCTCTCCCCTCCTTGAATGCACTTGAATGTGTTGTCTAGCTAGAACATTGTTGAGGTGGAGCGATGTTCCTGCATCATTTTTCATGGAAGGATTTCCCGAATCCTACATTGTAAAACATTCCTCTTGACCTATAATTCTTGGGACATTTCATTACATCAATGAATCTATAATAATGATGAATCAAATTAAATTTTAATAGGACCAACACTAGCGGCGGCCAAGAACTCGTCCTCTAAAATTTACATAATTTAACTAGCAACGATTCCAAGTAGAGCCTATTGGATTGGTGAAAGGATAACAATGAGCATAAATTATTTTAAAAGGGATATTGTAGCAATGCTAGCATATCACATTCTATATCACACAAAACCATCAATAAATCTTACAATTTTGATATCAGAAATTCCAATACAGTTTGTGGCAACTTCTAAACTAAAATCTATAATTTAACTATTACAACTACAATCTCATCAAGAATACTGTATCTGGCAAAGATGGGCTCGGAGATGTTCTTCAACGACTAGCTATCCTTCTATCCTTCCCTCTTGCTAATCGTTGAAACTTCACTAGTACCTCCCAGCCAATGCTAGGGGTATTTTTCTTCCCCCTTAGCCCCCCGAGCTGCAAAGGGGCCACACACACAACCAAAAATACTCTAGAGCCAAGCTTTTCTCACAAGGTAAATCCACCACTCTCTCTCAAGTTGGGTATCCTAACTCTCACAAGTAAAACCAGTCAAAAATGATTTGGCAACATAACTTTACCAATAACTAGTGTGATCCCTTTCCCATATAGATCATTTTCTTTAAAGGAATTTACTCACTGACACATCCCCACTTCCACAATCAAGTTTCTTTTTAATTCAATAAATTAGTATTATTTCCCCCTTATACTTGTCACCCTCTCCCCTAGTTGCATAAGTAATTCCATATTTTATTTTAAATAAAAGTGAATTTCCCTCACATTTCCCAAATGCACTCCTTAAATCACTCCTAGTTGTCTCTTTATTCCCCATATTCCCATTTAATGACTAACGCCTTACTAAATCTGAGTTGAGTTAAAATATGAGTCTTCTTCTAGTTAAACTAGTGGTAGTTAGACTCTAGATACCATTCTATGTGTACACATATTCTATCAGTTTTATTCCTTTATTATCTTAAATTCCAATTGGGTATTTTCTTGCACCCATGTGTATTAAATTAAATATTTAGGTTATTTCACTTCACTTAATTCTTTAATTGACTTACCTCATTCCTTTTTAATTTAGTTTAGTCTCCTTACAAGAACTTAGACACAGGCTTAATTGTTTTTGAATAGGCTTAGAATTTCATTTGGGATTTGTAAGTAATAAATTGTTGATTAATTATTCATATCTGACAAGGTCTAAAGATTTTCAAGGTTTAGAATTATTCTTTCAAGGTTTTCTAGGCCACCTATATTCATTGACTCAATTTTTATTTATGCAACGTGCCCCTCAAGACGCATTGCGTTCTCCAAGGGTGCCACTCACCTTTGACTGGTTTTGGTAGTTTTCTAACCCTTGGAGTCAACACTCCATTCAGGCGATCTTGTGAGAGACTAAGGGCTTCTAAGGAATAAGGACTATGCCTTATTGCATGCCCTTTAAAATCTTCATGAGCGACTATCTCAGTCTTCCCTCACAACATCGTGGATCTATAAAACTAGGTAATCGTTAACCTACAATTCAAGCCACAACGAGATTTATAGTAGGTTTTGACAGGGACACTACCACACCTCTCCCTCAATATCTGGTTTATGTGCATGGCCCCTTACTCCTTCCATGAGTTAGATTAGCAAGCATTCGTCATCCTACATCCATCGACAAAACATTGTCAATGATCCATATACAAAATCATAATATAATCGATCATATGTCACATATGCATAAATGAAATATTCAAACCAATAGAGTCCATTCCCTAACTCAATCTAGAGTCTAAGGAGGTCCATTGATTCCATTGGCATCCACAATCTGTCAAGTGTCCTGCACACTCATGGAAAAATATTCAATAACATTTGTCAATATATATATATATATATATATATCAAATAAAGTTAAATCACAACCATCAACATCATCATAAAAATCCATAAGTGAAACAAATAACCATGTACATTGGATTATTGAGAGGGGGGGGTCAATCAGTAATAGAGAAATTATCCTTTTTAACCAAAAAATGCAAGTGTTATATCAATATAGCATTATCATCCAATAGTTGCAGAGTAAATAAAAAATGAACAAATGAAAAATCATACACATACACAGTACACTGATGTTTTTACGTGGAAACCCAAAGAGGGAGAAAACCACATAATTCTTTTTCTTATATGTATTTAAGAATTACATTCATTGGAAGCACCAACTTCCTTTTTTTTCCAGCTACAACTAGAAGGAGGATCCAACCCCCTAGTTTCTCGGGCTAAAACATGAAGGAAGCTCCAACTCCCCAATTCTCTGGCTACAACCAGAAGGAGGCTACAACCCCCTAGTTTCTCAGGATACAACCTGAGGGAAGCTCCAACTCCCTGATTCTTTGGATACAACCAGAAGGATGATATAACCCCCTATGTTCTCTAGCTACAACCAAAAGGTGGCTACAACCACCTTTCCTTGCCCTGTCCAACCGCTCTGATGTAAAAGTAGAATGATGGAACCATAGTCACACTATCAGTGTGAGATATACTATTGTAAACTTGTACCAATCAACCAGTAATCAACCTGTAACAACCTGTACCAATAACCTGTGCCAACATGTACCAGACATCATCTTGTGCCTCAACCTATACCATAAACAAATGAATCAACCATGCACCAAACATGTACAAATAAATTGTCACAATAACCTGTTCAAACAACTTGTAATCAACCTGTACCATAAACAAGTGCATCAACCATGCACCAACCTGTACCCTAACTTGTACCATCAATGAGTGCATCAACCGTGCACCAAATATGTACCAATCATGCATCAAATACACATAAACTAGGACTCATAAAGATGTATCAACATCATCAACTATACACCTCGTGTATGTGCCAACTCATCAAGTACTTGTCTCAACCATGTACCCAACATGTACCTCAACCAAAATCCCTCATAAATTTCATCATCCAAATATGATTTGTAACTTTGTAATAGACCTGGTGTATATGATCACATACCTGCAAACCTTCCTTAACTTTAACAACAAGAGACAATCATTTTCATCAAACCTTATTTTAGTCTCATATGACTACTTTTGGATTAGTCAACAACCCTATCTTGAAATAATCATAACTATGTACCTGTAATGAATAAAGATCTGAAAATCGTATAGAATATTCGTCAGTGTATTTTATACAATTCCTCCAGATTTTACTACTTGGAACCTCTCAGAAAAGGAGTTATAGCAAAAATGGCATACCTTGTTGAATTATGGCTTATTCTAGAGAGTGAACTTGTATAACATGCCCCGCACATAATATTTTTTGTATGGATCTAAAAATGGTACACAAAATACTAAAGACTGTACTCTAACCAATACATTTATTCTTACTAAATTTTGATATATTATGAATAATTTATGACGTTTTTACCCGAAACACATGTTTTAGACTAGTTTCAGGACTAGCCACAAACCCTATTTTCCATGGAGTGTAACTCCAAACATACAACGACCCACAAGATGAAAATTTTATCACAACTATGTTGATATGTTTCCTCAATGGCCTCCCAAATTCGTGGTCTGAATCATTGTAGAAAAACATTTATTGTAAAAATGGTGAGATGACCTGTAAATAACATACCTTAGAAAACATCATCAAAATAATTTATCCTCCCTTGAATTTTGAACCTCTTTACTTCACCTTCCCTCTGAAATTCATCTTAGATATACTTTAGTTAGCTCAGTCACTTGTAGATATTCAATAATCTCAAGTGTATTTAAAATGAGAGAGACTTGCCTCTTTATTTGTACTTTCATGTAGCTTCCTCAAGGGGTTACCTTCTAACCATCTTAACCCACTTTCGTTATTTTAGGGCTAACCCACTTCTAACCACTTGTCCACTTAGTAATTTCTCCATTAAATTTATTATTTAAATAATTTCTTTTGTATCCACTTTGACTTATAGTACACTCATCACTTCACTTTATTATTTAAATAATTTCTTCTTTGCAACCACTTTGACTACTTTGACATTTTGGGGCTTCTAGATGACTCATGAGGGTTCTCCAATCTTCACATGGCCATAAATCTCTAACCATGAGAAGTTATGTGACGTTCCACATACCACTGGAAATGGAATGACATGTACTATCCATCTAGAATATTCTTACCTACAAATATATCAAAACTCATACCATTATCCATCAAAAAAACTTGGGTCCATTACCTAAACATTTGTGCTATCAGAATTCAATACCATACTTTCTTCAAGGGTTGACATCAATGAAAACCAACCCAATTAATAAACAATATCCTCCTTTGGCATTGATGGAAATAATCTGATGCAATATTGATGCCATATCACTCATGCTCCCCCTATGACCATCACTCCCCTTGGAACCATGCATCTGTTCTCTTTCTCCAAGCATTTACCTTTGCATCTGATAAATATCTCCCACTTTGTCATCAATGGCAAAGGTATATTTCCATCAGGGGCTTCTCCCCTTGACTAAACTCTTTCTAAAACTTATCTCCCAACCTGAATTGTCCTCTTTATGGTGATTCCTCATGTAAATCTAAGACATATAAGATAAGCATTCAAAATCATTCATTTTGGAGTAGAAATTACTCCGAGTCTATGGAGAAGATCCTCAAAGGATTCTCGTGGAAGCGGTTTTGTAAAGATGTCTGCCACTTGTTATTTTGTGCCCACATATTCAACTTTGATGTTCTTCTCTACAACTTGTTCCCAAAGTGATACTTTATTGGAATGTACTTTGTCTTGGAGTGCATCACCGAGTTCTTTGAGATATTGATGGAGCTTGTATTATCACAATAGATTGGAATGGCCTCATCATACTCAACCTGTATATCCAAGTAGAACGTTGATCCACTGGTGCTTCGTCAGTCATCAATGAAACCTAACCAATCTGCATCTATGTAGGCAATAAGTGATATATACTTTCCTTTTGTATACCATAATCCAAACTCGTATGTTCTTTTGAGATATCTGAAAATACTCTTCACTGCTAATACATGTGATTCCTTTTGTGTTTCTTGAAATTGTTCCACCTGTCCAACTGTCTACATTACATCTAGTCTGGATGTTGTCATATATAGTAAGATACCAATCATTGACATGTATTGCCTCTGGTCTGTAGACTTTGAATCATCATCTTTTCTCAACTTGTAACTGGTTTGCATAGGAGTGGTAACTGGTTTGCAATCTTCCATTCCGAACCTCTTTAGCATTTCTCTGATATACTTAGTTTGGGAAAAAAATTCCTCAGTTGCTTTGACATATCTAAAGACCGAAAAAGAAGGATATTTATTGAGTAATGACATTTCAAATTCATTATGCAAGTCCTTTGCAAATTTTTGGCTTAACCTATCATTAGTACTTCCAAAAACAATATCATCAACATAAATTTCAATTAATAAAATACTACCTTGAGTTACCTTGATGTAGAGGTTGTTTTCTGCACTTCCTTTCCATAGCTCGTAGGGAGTTTTGTCATTGTTGTTTCTGAGCATTACTCTGTTTTGAATGTGAACTGTTGTATGCATTGTATGTGTCCAAAAAAATATCTGTCAATTTGGAATCCATTAGCATTGTACGAGCCATTTCTTGTGTAATTAATATCCATAATGTTCCTTTGTCTCTGAACCACTCTCTGAACACTTCCATGAATCCATTATTTCATCCACTGTCGTATATTTGTCCAAAACTTCTTAGTTTTCTTACGAATCCATCTCTTTCCATACTGTCCAAGAATCTACTGCACAACTGTCCATAATATTGACCCATTTATTACTATACTATCATGAAGTCTTCACTACTACAATTGATTGTACTTCTATTAACTGACTGCTCTGGATCTGTCTTCTCAAACTATGCAAGTTGCTCGAAGGATGGTTCTTTGGTCTGTCACAACTATCGCATAGACTCCGCCTATCTAATATTCATATTACCTGGGAGTCTCTAAGTCGGATGGCTCAGAAAAATTTCTTCTCTCATGTGTATTCATCATCATCTTCATTGGTAGATTCATCATCTCTCTGAGCTCTGACTTCTTTCTTTCTATATGTGGATTCATCTTTTACTACAATGCTTGAAATTACAATCTTTTGAACGTGTTCCTCATTTACCTATCATTCTTTTCTTTTAGTTATTTTCCAAACCTTTCTGTATCTGACATCTTTATTTTTCTCTGTAGAATTTTCTTCATCTCGTTTTATTGTCAATCTTGTGATCTATGGGACCTGGTCTTTGTTCACATATTCTTCATGCATTCGTATCCATACTTTCTTATATCTGATATTAGTGTTCTCTTTCATGGAAGTATCGATCATGCTTCTACAATCACTAGCTAGTTGTCCAGAGTTATTTCACTTGTAGCATTCCACTTCAGTGCTCAATGAATAAAATTTGTTGTAGCTTCTTCTCTATGTTTCATTAGGCTTTCTTGGATAACCATTTTGTGTATGAATTTCAAATTTGTTTATGTTCCTCCTATTAGCTCTTCAATTTACATCTTTATGTCCAAAATTATTGCATGCATAACATAAACCCAAAAAGATAGTTTGATACCTGGGAATTGAAGATCTTCTGAAAGGAGTTACTCTTATGAATCCTTCTTCTTCCTTATGCCTATTTGTTTATGTTGGTCATTAATTATGAAATCTAAATCTTCTTGGTAGAGGAGTGTCCCTGTAATCTTCCTTATAGGTCTTCCTATCCCCTTTGATTGTTTCTGCATAAATTTTTCGATATGTTTCTTGTTCCGTTGCTTTGGAGATTTATCTGTTTTCTGTCTAATTGTATCCAAGTCCAAACTTGTCATGATTAGGCCTTTGATTGTTGATAATGTCATCCAAAACTTTTGAGTTGTCTGCATAGTTTTCTTTTGAAGATCATTTCTCAATGTGACAATATCTACTTCCAAATTTCCAATGATCCTGTCTCTTTCTTCTAACTATTGTTTGAGTGCTTCTTCAATTATTTTATATTCTTCTATTTGAACCTTCAATTCTATGATGATATTTTCTAGTTCTTGAGTGTCTTCCTTCTTGTCTAGTTCTGCTTGTAGCTTCTTGTTTTTCCTCTTTTCTCTTCTTATAACTTCTATGGAAGTCAACAATTCTTCTTGGTAGTCAACTTTTGTCTCTTCATATTCTTCTTTGGTGTCTTCTTTATCTGCAATATAACAGATATAATAAATACACAAAACAAAAATAAAATGCTAGAAATGGAAGAATAACAATAAGATAACCAGCATAATCTCCACAATAACACAAAAATAATATGAGAACAACAACTGAAATGGCACTTTAATTCAGAAAGCAATGTTCACAGGCCTCTTCGAGGGGGCAACCTCCAGTCGAGTAGCGCTCTGTTACAATAATCTCCAAGCTAGGGTTTTCATACCCTCGACCCTTATTTATACTAAATATGTCTATTAAGAGAAGCATCTAGAGGAAGATCCTTCTAGAAGCAAAAGCTTCTATTAGGTCTTCTTACATCTGCCTTATTCTATTTTATTGAAAAGCCTTATTAATATTGACCTTTATTACATTCAAATACATTTATCTACCTATGTGCGGATTAGGACCTTAACATGTCTGCCCCCTTAAAAACAACCTTGTCCTCAAGGCTTGAGATGTGGAAACTACTGCAGAATGGTAGTTGGTTCCCAAGTGGCATCTACTGGAGTCATATCTTTCCACTGTACTAGAACTTCCTTGATGGTTCTCTGATGCAGGCGACGCTCACGCTGGTCCAAAACTACTTCTAGCTGTAGCCAAATGAATCCTTCTTCAGCTAACTCTGGAAGGTTGGTTTGAATTTGTCACTTGGTTCCAATCACCTTCTTCAAGCATGAAACATGAAAAATAGGATGTAGCTTCGACTGACTGGGCAGAGCTAACTGATATGCAACTTGTCCCACATGCTTGAGAACTGTGTAAGGACCATAAAATTTGGGCGCTAGCTTATGACAATGCCCGACCTTGAGGAAAGTTTGCTTATATGGTTGCAGTCGTAGAAACACCTGATCCCCTTTTGGAAATTGACGTTCAGAGCAACCTTGATCTGCTTGCTGCTTCATGTGATTCTATGCCATGAACAAGTTCTCTTTAAGGGTACGAAGAATATCCTCTCAGACTGTAAGTGTTTGGTCAACCACATGGACCTTCGAAGTACCCGGTAAGTATGATAGAACTGAAGGTGGCTTCTGTCCATATACTACTTCAAAAGGAGTCATGCGAGTGGTTGTATGGTATGTAGTGTTGTACCACCATTCGGCTAGGGGTAACCATTGAGCCCACTAGTGTTGTTTTTCAAAGGCAAAGCACCTTAGATATGTTTCCAAACACTTGTTGACAACTTCCATTTGACCATCCGTCTGGGGATGATAAGTTGAGCTTAGATGCAATTGTTTGCCTCGTAGCTTAAAAAGTTCTTTCCAAAAATTGCTTGTGAAAGTTGGGTCACGATCAGAAACAATAGAGTGTGGCATGCCATGAATCTTGAAGACCTATTCCATGAAAATTTGAGCCACCATGGATGCAGTAAATGGGTGGTGAAGAGCGCAAAAATGAGCATACTTGGAAAGGCGATCCACCACCACCATTATGACTGATTTATTCCCCGATTTGGGTAAGCCTATAGTAAAGTCCATAGAGATATCCTTCCAAATAGCAGGGGGAATCAAAAGCAGTTGGAGGGTGCCTGGAGATTTGACTATTTCTCCCTTGTTGCATTGACACACCTCACATTCAACGAAAAACTTATGGATGTCCTATTTCATACCATCCCAGAAAAAAGAACGTTTGACCCTGTCATATGATTTGGTGAACCCTGAGTGCCCCGCTATGGGTGTAGCATGAAGCTCAGACAGTACCGTGGATTTGAGCTTGGATTGTTTACTTAAATACAAGAGGCCTTTCTATCGAAGCTCATCCTGGAGCCAGGAGTACCCTAGAGGAGCTGGAGCCTTGTTTTGCAATTGCTGGATCAGATGTGAACTTTTGGGATCTTGAAGCCATTCCTGGCGCACAGCTTGGAGCCAATCAGGTATAATGAAGGAAAGAGAAAAAAGGGATCCTTCATCTTCATATTTCCGGGATAGTGCATCCGCCACAACATTGTCTTTTCCCTTCTTGTAAATGATCTCATAATCATATCCAAAGAGCTTAGTCACCCATTTTTGTTTCTCCTGGGAGGAAATGCGTTGTTCCAAAAAGTACTTGAGGCTTTGATGGTCGGTCTTAATTTGGAATCGTTTCCCCAAGAGATAAGGATGCCACAACTCAATGGCATGCAGAATAGCCAACATTTCCTTTTCATAAATGGGTTTTCCCAGATTCCTTTCAGACAATTGCTTGCTGGTGAAGGCCAAAGGTCGACCCTCTTGCATAAGGACAGTGTTGATTCCTTTCCCTGAGGCATCACATTCCAACACAAAGGTCTTTGTGAAATCAGGAAGGGCCAGAACTGAAGTAGAACCGGAGTGGTGCACATGGTTGTCTTCAAGGTTTGAAAAGCTTGAGTAGTTGTTGGAGTCAAAGTGAAAGAGTTCTTTTTTAGGAGAGCCGTGAGAGGTGTTGCAATCTTTCCGTAGTTCTTAACAAAATTGTGATAATACCCTGTTAGGACCAAAAATCCACGCAAGATTTTGAGAGTCTTTGGGTGCGGCCAGTCTTGCATAGCTTCAATCTTTTTCGGGTCCACCCTGACACCATCCTTTCCCACTAGATGACACAAGTATTCTACTTCTGAGGCACCAAAAGCACATTTAGACTGTTTCAGGAAAAGTTGGTGCTGAGAGAGTAGGCGGAGAACTTGATCCACATGAGTAAGATGGTCTGCCCAAGTTTTTCTATAGATGAGGATATCATCAAAGAAAAATAAGACAAAATGACGGAGAAAATGGCGGAAGACATGGTTCATGAGGCTCTAGAAGGTGGAGGGGGCGTTACACAAGCCAAAGGGAATGACCAAAAACTCATAGTGGCCCTCATGAGTGAGAAAGGTTGTCTTGGGAATGTCGGCCTCTTTCATACGTATCTGGTGATAGCCCAAGTGAAGATCAATTTTGGTAAAGAATTGGGCACCACTCAATTCATCCAGGAGGTCATCAATGACAGGAATGGGAAATTTGTCTTTGATGGTCAGTTTGCTGAGAGCACGGAAGTCAGGACACATTCTCCAAGAACCTTCTTTCTTTAGTACCATGATGACCGGAGACGAGTAAGGGCTCATACTAGGACAGATGATGCCCGCAGTAAGGAGTTCGTGGACCATTTTCTCAATTTCATTTTTTTGTGCAAAGGGGTGGCGATATGGATAGATATTGGGGGGAAGGCTTCCTGAGACAAGGGGAATGGAATGATCATGAACACCATGGGAAGGAGGGAGTCCTTGGGGAGTGGAAAATACCATTTGATGTTTAGAAAGGAGGGCTTGGAGGTCTTGGGGCACTGGGGGTGTCTCTGTGGCTTATATGGCATGGAGTTGGGCAATGACACTAGAATGACCTTTTTTGAGCAGCTTTTCCATGCGATGGGAACTGATGACCTCAGGTGAACCAACAATGATGCCTTGGAATTTATATTGGTGGCCTTCTTGGTCGAATTGTATGGTTAAGTTCTGAAAATCCATGAGAATGGGACCCAAAGTCCTTAGCCAGTTTGCACCCAACACAATGTCGCAACCACCCATGTCAATAGAAAACATATGGGATTTTAGGTGATAGTCATCGATTTGGAGACACACATTTTCACAGCGCCCGCCACATTTCATAGAACCACCATTGGCAATCATGATTTGGAAATTGTTGACAGCATGGATGTAGCAATGGTTTTCTTGGGAAATGTGACGATGAATAAAATTGTGGGTGCTACCACTATCAACCAGAATGATGACCTTTCGGTGCTTGATGTAACCGATTAACTTGAGGGTTTGGGGGGCAGAGAAGTCGGTGAGAGCATTGAGGGAAATGATCAGTTCCACTTCGGGAGGGTCAGAGGGAGGGTTTATGTCAGTGATTTATGGTGACTCGGGCACAAGGGGAGTTTCAACATCCTCTTCTGGAATATCCTCAGAGATGGCCATAAAAATCTTTTGTTCCTTACATTTTTGGCCCGGGAAATATTTGTCATCACAATTATAACAGAGGCCTTTGAGTTGGCATTCAACCATTTCATCCCTGGTCAATTTTTGGATCTTTAATGGGGCGGAGGGAGTAGTGGGGTTTATTGGTTTAGGGAGAGGGATAAAGGAAGGCTTACGATTTTGAGAGGAAACAATTTGTTGTGCTTCTTTAGCTTTTTTAGTAGCCTCTACCCAACTCGCAAGTTGAGCCATGAGGACATGGGCTCGAATCTCCTCCTTGAGGCCACTGATAAAACACTCTCGAAAGAAAGAATCAGTCATGCCCTCTGTTCAAAAATCCAGGTGCTCAAATGCAGCTATGAAGTCTTCTATTGTTCCTAATTGTTTCAATTTTTT
>SNQJ01S0081304.1:19849-35475 GCA_010110895.2 Picea sitchensis
TGTCCACAAGGAGTGCGTCGACAAGGAGTTCAGAGGGTTGTCTCTGAAAGCTCAGGAGGGGTAGCGTTTGTTCTCATTTCCTCAGAGTGCAGTGGGGCACATGAGTTGTGCAAGGCATGCACAAGGTTGAAGAGCATTTAACACTTCAAGTGTTTGGAGGTCACCACAACGAGTGTGTGCAAGGATCCTCTTTGAGGCTCGAAGTTGTGAGAATCTCAGGAGGAGTAAAGCCTTTTGAAAACATTGAGGGGCATCGGAAGTTTGTAGCACAAGCGGATAAGTCCATGGAAGAGTCCTTGGTTTCCTTCATAGAAATCATCAAAGGGAAGAGACCGACGGTTAGAAATCTGGGGGGGAGGATTAGTGAAATCCCGCCAGTCGTCAGATTTGCCAGAGAAACGGGGAGGTTACGGTTGCGTCTGGATTTCAAGCTCAAGAGATTGTGGACCGTGGGATATTCACATAGATACCCATCATCCGTTGGATTGACCAGGAGTTTCACGGAGTTTAAGCTTCATGAACGGGAGGAGGAAAGTTTCGACGAGAGGCGTGGCCTTCGGAATTTCGGCATTCGTGAAATTGGGAGTCACGAGGATGAGTGATCGGGAATTTTCATAGTGAAAATCCCGGAATCAATCTAAGCCATCCATCTTGCAGAGACAGGTGGCGATAATTGAGCACCCGTCGACATTTCGACAACCAGGGTTTTAAGTTGTCAAAGAAATTGGGTCATCGGGGCATTGAAAGTCTTGAAATCCTGAGGTTAAATCAGGGTCGTCCATCTTGAGGGGACATGTGGCAAAGATCTAAGATCTCGAGAAAAGTCCCGAAAAGGAAGACTCCATCGGAGTTTCGGGACTCGGAAAATCAAAAGTTCTGTGGGCAAGAGATCGGGAAAATCCATGTTGGAAACCCCGTAAAGGATCGGAGCCATCCATCAGTTGGGACACGTCGGCGAGATCGGAAGCCCATCGACATTTCTATCATCGGGACTCACATAAGTGAGTGTTTTGGCTTTTTTAGTCGGAAAAACTCGAGGATCAATCTGAACCATCCATCTACTTGGGACACGTGTCAAAAATATGGAGGAAGTCGGGGATCGACATTTCGTGAGTCCTGGAGACAAGGGGAACTTGCAGTTCGGAATCGCGAATTCTGATTTTCCAAAAAAAGGAGAGCTCCATGTGGGACCCTACCGACGTCATCTCAGCATAACGAGGCATCGGGAATTTTCACGGTGAAAATCCCAAAGTGGCGAGGACCGTCCGTCCTTGAGGACGCGTGGCTGAGATCGAAGATTTCGAGAAACTTCCTGAAAGGAAAGGTCATCAATCGGGAAATCGAGAATCGAGAAACCGGGGATTCCGTTGACAAGGGGTTTAATACATTTCGACATTCGAAACCCCGAATCCCTATAAGAGGTAGGAATACGGTCATATAAGAGGAGGTTGCATGGACTGGGGCATAGACAGGAGGAGCTAAAGTCCAAAGGGAGCGCATCGGGATATCAGAGATCGGGAATTCGAGGAATCAAGGTTTTGCGACATCAAGGATTGGAAAACCCCGAAACCCGATTACTAGTTTTCTGTTGTGAACAGAGAAGGGATCGGGCCTAAAGGCTGTAAGGTGCTGAAAAAGACCTGTGGGTCAAAATCAAATAAACATTCCAGGGGAGAATCGAACGAGCCACTCTGGCTCGGGGGGGTGAACTTTGAACGATCCTTAAAGACCGGGAGGTCAACGCAGAGGGATTTTTCCGAGGCAAAGGGTGCGGCTGCGTCAATGAGATAAAAATAGAAGTCAACAGGGAATTAGGGTTTCAACAGTGATTTAGGGTTTTGGAATTCAAGAGTGAATTAGGGTTTTAGCATGATTTAGGGTTTTGGAAAGCTATAAAGGAAGGGTCAACGACCTAATTCATCATTATGCAGATTATGACATGTCATTGAGGAGAAGAGGTGCATCTTAGGAGAGATAGTTTAGTGTATTCCAGGAGGAAGACACCAGTTGGTTGATTTCGGTTTTGAAAGACACACCCTAGTCACCGGGAAGATCATCTAGGTCTTCCATCATTCTTCATTGATTCCATAGTACTCCCATATTCTGGGTATTATATTTTAGTTACTTATTTGTATTCCGGATAAGATCCGTTTGTCTTTTGATCTAGCTGAGTGTTGTTATTTTATTCAGCCGCAGTTGCTTATTTGTATTTTGGCTAAGATCCTTTGTCTGTTGATCTAGTCGAGTATTGTTAGTTTATTTAGCCACATTCGACCATTTTGTAATCCATAGAGATATCATAATACAAATTTACAGTCCTTTGTCATGTTTATTATTTGTATGATCATTTATATGCTGTAAAAATTTGATCCTACACACACATTAGCAGTGTTTCCTAGACTACCCAAGTTAGGAACATTACAACATGTACCTCAACAACCGCATGCAGACGCTTTTGTTCTTCCACCTATTAGAGATGATGCACATGCACATGCTGACTCTTCTTCAGATGAGAGTTCTAATTCATGATTCATATGATCAAGATACAAAGTCAGTACAGTCAGATGAAGAGTCAGTGCATGTAGATGTAGATGTAGAGCTAGAGTTGAGGCCCAAGTGGGCCAAGACTGCTCTTCAGGATGCAAGATATCTTTTTGGGGATCCAGATGATACCAGGAGGACTCAATCTAATTTTGAGGATCCTCCTCTTCTACTCACTTCCACTGAACTGATGCCACCCAAGAATATTTTCTTGGTTTAGTCTTTAGATCCATAGTCCTATGGCGAGGTTGTTGGAAATCCCTTTTGGGAATCGACCATGCAAGAGGAGTAAAACTCCCTCCTCAAGAACTTGACTTGGGATCTAGTTTCGCTTCCTACAGGAAGGGAATTTTTTAGGTGGAGATGGGTCTATAGGACCAAGAGTGTAGTGGATGGATTAGTTAGCAGATACAAATCTAGTCTAGTTTCCAAAGGCTTTCAGCAGGTGAAAGGTATTGACTATGATGAGACCTTCTATCTAGTAGAGAAGATGGATTCCATATGTTTGGAACTTGCCGTTGCAGTAGACAAAGGATGGTAAGTCCATCAGATGGAAGTCAAGAATTTATTTCTTCACAAAGATATCTTTGAGGAGATCTATATGGAGTATCCCCAGGTAGTTATGTAGGATTCATCTTTGGTATGTCGACTAAATAAGTCTCTTTATGGCCTCAGGTAGGCTTTGAGGGCATGGTATGACAAGATGGACTCCTACCCATTGTCATAGAACTTTGTACATTGTAATTCAGACCCAAATGTTTACATGCTCAGGACGAATAATTCACTTCTAATCCTAGTTATGTATGTTGATGATTTTTTTATCACCAGTTGCTCGACTTCAACGATTGCTGCAATCAAGAGGATTCTGCATGACAAGTTCTTGATGATGGAAATGGGTTCACTACATTTATTACTCGAAATCCAGGTCAATCAGGATGCATTAGGCATCAAACTGTTTCAAGCCAAGTATGCACAACATCTCCTTAAGATATTTCACATGACATACTGCAATTCTGCGCCGACTCCTTTCCTGTCAAGAGTCAGACTTGAGGATGGCAGGGACACTCCACTGGTTTAAAAAACATTGTATAAAAAACTAGTGGGGAGCTTGTTGTATCTCACACACTTCATAACAGACGTCTCCTATGGATTTGGAGCAGTCTCCCGGATCATGCAAGAACCGCATGAGCTACATTGGAAGGATCCAAAGCATATCCTTCAATACGTATAGAGAACCATCACCTTTGGGATTCAATATGAAATTGAATCTACATTCAACCTCGTTGGGTTTACTGATTCCAAATGATCTGACGAGAACATTGATCGTAAGTCCACATCTGGTTACTCACTCAGTCTTGGTTTCAATCCTATCTGTTGGTCGAGAAATAAGTAGGCTGCTATTTATATATCTTAAGTCGAGGAAGAGTACAAATGGGTAGTTAACATAACCATTCGGGATATGTGACTACAAAATTTTCTCACTGAGTTGGGCATTTAGTTTCATCAAATGATCGTCATCTGATGTGACAACCAGAGCACTCTGAAGTTCTACATAGATCCAGTTCAGAGGTAGCAGATGAAGCACTTCAAGATCCATATGCACAACATCTGAGACTTAGTACACGAGGGGATCACCAACCTACAAGTTTTTCCTTTATCAAAACAAACTCCATACATCTTCACCAAGACTGTCACTGAGCATAATTTCCATTCTCTGCACAGTCATCTTGGAGTGAAGGACACAGTTCCCTAGCAATTTTCAGTTCCTCTTTTTACATACATTGTACTTTTAGAGGGGGTTTTTCCCATGAGGTTTTCCCTCTTTCCTCTTTTATTCCAGTTTGTATTTTGTATTTGGGTACCTAACATGGCCTTGTTTCCATGATCCATTCTTTATTTTTACCATAGTGATGTTCAGGGGGGGTGTTGGAGATACTTAACACACACCTATGATTTATTTTTCCCAAGATTTTCCCTATGTTTATTATTCATTATTCAATATCCTATATTTTAGGGAGAATATTCCTCTAGGAGAATATTCTCTTCAGTTCACACTTCAATTTGATCAGTTGAGTGGAGTCTAGATGCCAGATTGGGATAATCACCATGCAACATTGGGATCATCAACATCTAATGCACATTGTCCTTGGTATTATCACAAGACTAGAACATTACTCATGATTCCTTGATCTTCTCCTCACTTCACTTTGTTTTAGTTAGTTAACTAAAGACTAAGAGAATAGTTAACTCAAACTAGGTGGTAGTTCAATCCCGTAACTCCCTGAGAGACTGGACTAGGTGGCAGTTTACTCCCGTAACTACTGGTGTTTTTCTAGATCACTCCAGAACACCTCTATGGTGCATTTTATTCTCATCCAGTGCACATTAGTTGAGTTATACAAATTATATCATGTGTAAATTATCATTCATTCATTTGGTTAATGATAATTCTTCCATTCATTCTCTCATGTTTCTCTTTTCTCATATTTTCTCTGCAAACTGTGTATGTCATTTGCTAGCTAGATATTTTCTGTACATGTTCAACACATTTACACAACTACATAATTTGATCTTCTCTCAAATCAATTCCATGGGCCAAATTTACTTATAACAAAGTTCTATATTCTCTGTTATTATGCACATAGTGCTTTACGTAAGAACCTTTCAAATCAACACTAAGTTATCCTTTCTTAGCATGACCAAGAATTATCTCCATTCACCAAGACTATACTCATCAAAACCTTTAGTCTCATCCCATGATTGTGCTCTATGACCAAACACTAATCATCATCAATACTTAGTTTCTCTTGTAAGCCATCATAATGTTTTTCCACCTTTCATTCTCACTATTGATCGTCACTGGATGGACAATCCATGTTGAGCCTAGAAGTATTGGAGTTGATCTATGGAATGTGTTAAGAACCAAATATCAAAATGTTAAGCCCTAAATCGTGGAACATTACCCCTTAATTCAAATTCCTTTCCTTCCAAATGAAAAGGTATCCTTAGTATACATAGGAGATAAGAGGTACAATTACAATTAATGGACCCAAGACAACATAAATAAAATGATGTAGCCCCCCTATTCCCCCATAGGGATGCACAACCTCCTGGTCTTGGATCTCTGATTATTGAGTCAAAAGACTCTCTGGGACCTTAAAGGTCCCCCTCTGTATCTAAACACAACCCCCCTCAGCTTCTTGGTGTAGTTCTGACAACAACCCATGACCTTCCCCTTTCGCCCTATTGCAAAAACTTAGAATGCCGACATTAGCTCCCTTTAGGATAATCCCTCACTTGATATGACCTAGGGCTATGACCTCGTCATTGTGGGCGTGGTCATAAGCACTCTGGAGTTAAACCATTTTTGGGGCCGCAATGCTCATACGACCTCCACGCATTCCCTTGGCGAAACCACGGTTCAAATTGCGGCCCACCTTCGATTCCTTAACCTCCTCGCAAATTCTGCCCCTGCCATGACACAGGATCATCGATATCACGATCTTGATGACAGAGTCCAAATCAACACTTCAAAATCTGTTCCCTTCTTATCTATGAACAAGATCTACTTCCTCTAAATTAACAGTCGAGGCTCTCTTCGCAATTTCGGACTTCAGGATTTTGAAATCTCAAACTCGGCTTCCTTTCATACTTCACTTCTCCAGAATTGGAGATCTACATACACCTATCCCATAAATCAACGATATTGCCTTTACCTAGGTGTTTGACCTTTCAAACCAGATGAACGGTGCAACGAGCCCTTCTCAATCAATGGCTGAGATTTTATCCAGGGCTCCAGACTTCTGAGATTTCAAATCTCAAACCTCTTTTTCCAAATGAATTTTACCCGGAGTCTAAGATCCACCGACGTGTGTCCTCCTGATCCAACGATTGATGGTTTTTTCAGGAGTTTACTAGGAGTTAACAGATTTTTTCCATGTCTACTCTGAATCCAACGGTCCAGATATTATTCCGGGACTTCGAGTCTTTGCACTCCAACGATCTCAATTCTCAAACTGAAAATCCACTTTGTCTTTTCTACAGAGTACGAGATCTATTGACAAGTATCTCATCCCATATCAACGACTCACAACTCTTTGACTATCTGTACTTTGGGAGTTTCAAGCCTCAAAATTGACCCCTTATGAACTTGAGATATATGATGGCTCACACTTGATCAATCAAATGGCTGAGATTACACCTCAGCATTCTAGGACCTCTGAACTTGAGGGAATCTCAAGTTTCAAACCTCTCTCCCTCCCGATCTTACAACAACAAACAGTTGTGATTCCTACTGGTGATCCAATGCTTGGTCTTCACCTCAAGTGATCTGATAGTTCAGTCTATCCCAGCGATCAAATGGTCGGTGTATTACAGGGTTCTGGACTCTGGGAATCTCAAGCTTCAACTTCGATAAATTCTCTCTCCTGTGTACATAAAGTTATAAAACTTCTGCATCTCCTTCTGATTCGATCATTGTTGATCTTCTTCCCTATTGCTATGACCATTGTCATTCTTCCTCCCGATATTTTGGTATCTCTCTGCCTTGGAAGATTTATTTTCTTTCAAAGGTTCAAAACCTTTGTTCTCCTGATGAATCCGTCTTTGGAATCTTGTCAATACTTGTGAAAAGTGTTATCTCTTATGAGCTTACATCCTTGAAATGATTTGATCTCCCATGCACACTTTGTGTTCTCGGGATTTCAAATAACTCATTTTGAAATATTTTCTTGAAAATAAAATTCTTCTCACCCACATGGTGTTCTTATGCATTGGTTCTTGAAGATTGTTGACTGTGATGTTGTGCACACCTTGCACCTAGTCTAAGTTTCTCTTATTCTCTTTGAACTACAAAGGAGTCCATTCCCAAGACTGGGGTTAACACACTCCTTGTGTTTGAGATACACACCTTGCATACAAGTATCCTAAGAGAAATGATTGAAACTCAATCAACTTCGTCATGGTGATCTGAGTTAATATGTTGAACACTCATACATGAACTAACTGTCTTCGTCACGAACTGATACAGTTAATATGTTGAACACTCATACATGAACTAACTGTAATAAATAATACACACAGAATAACATTCACTCAATCACACATGAAATGAACACAATCTAAGGATTTGGGACAATTTCTATCTGTTCTATTCATTCATGAAAAAAAAAATACATAGTGTTTCTGCTACTCTACTATTCTCTACTGATATCTCTATTCTGTCTCTCTGTTACAATACAATACTGGAAATTTATCTAAGGACTGGATCCAAAAGCTCTCTCGTCCTGTTCTGAAATCTATCATTTCAAATTCAAAGCTATTACCTACTCTGTCCTATTACAATAACTACTAGTTATTGCTAGATAGAGTCGACACTCCATATCTGCAATTTCTTACAGTCCTTCAAGACTTTACAAACAAGTTACATTTTAAAATGTTGTTTAAAAAAATATCTCAACAACCGATTAAATTTTGAGTTAAATGCTTGATTTGAAACCCTGCCATTGCTGAGATGTCATTCATCTACCTCCACTCGTGCACTATTGAATTTGAAGGCGATGCTCCTGCATCATACTCCTCTGGTTAAAATTTTTCATGGACTTCTGTCCATGAGCTCCTGCATTGTCTTTCCATGCTTCAAAATATCAGGTTCTATGACCCAACTTGCATCTTCCATTGGATGATTTTTCCACTTCACTAAGTACTTAGGATACATCTTCCTCCTGGTTTTCCTTCCATCCCTATGTTCAATGATTTTCTCCATCTGAGGTTTTTCTACTGTGGGCAATTTCTCTTCCCACTGAATTTCTTTCTGATCATCTGATTCATCTCTCCTGTAAGGATACAAGTTTGGAAAATTGAATATCGACAATATCCAAACATTGTCTGGCAACTCAATCTCATAAGCATTGGCTGCAAATTTTCTAAGAATCCTGCATGGTCATATATTTTTCATCTTTAACTTGTTGTACGTTCCCCTTGGAAACCTCTATTTTCTCAAATGAGCTAAAAATTCATCTCCAACTTCAAATTGAACTTCTCTCCTCTTTTGATCAACTCTGCTCTTGTATTTCTGACTTCTATCCTGTAACTGTTCTTTGACTCTGTCATGGAGTTTCTACATTTCTATTGCAAAATATTTTGCTCTAACACTTATGAATTCATCTTGATTAAGATCTCTCAACTCCGTAATCCCTATTGGATGTATACCATACACAATTTCAAATGGAATTTTTCATGTGCTCCTGTTCACTAAATTGTTGAATGCAAATTCTACTTGTGCTAGAATCTGATCCCATTGTTGATCTTGCTCAGTGACAGAACTTATTAACAAGTTTCCCAGACTCTTGTTTACTACTTCAGTCTTTCCATCTGTCTAAGGGTAATATGATGAACTAATGGACAAGGTCATCCCTAACCTATTCTACAGAGTCCTCCAAAAGTGTCCTACAAATTTGGTGTCCCTGTCTGAAACTATGCTCCTCGACAATCCATGTAGTCTTACTACTTCTCTGAAAAACAAATTTGCGATGTGTGTGGCATCGCTTGTCTTATGGCATGGTATGAAATGTGCCATTTTTGAGAATATGTCTACCACAAAAAATATGGAATCACTCCCTTTTTTAGTTCTAGGCAATCCAAAAAAAAAATCCATATTGATTGCATCCCACGACCTTTCTGGAATTGGTAATGGCTAATGAAAACTAGTGTTCTGTTGTCTTCCTTTTGCATATTGACAAATTCTGCATTTGTTCACAAAATTTTTCACTTCTTCTCTCATGCCCAAACAATAATATGAATTTCTCAGCTGTACAAATGTCTTATCATGACCAAAGTGTCCAACTAAACCTCCATTGTGTTTCTCTTTCAGTAGGTTGTCGCTCATTGAGGATTTCAGAATGCATAATTGGATCCCTTTGAAAAATAATCCATCCTGGATCAAATATTCAGTCCATGGGCTTATGTATCCCAATAAATGATTTTTTCATGCCTCATAAGATTCTTTGAAATCCACATATTCTTTATACATCTCCTTGAGGTGTTCGAACCCCAAGGTCTCCACCTAGAATTCTTGTACAATCAAACTCCTCCTACTCAAAGAATTTGTGACTTTGTTAGCAGTTCCAACAATGTGTTTAATAACAAAAGTAAAATTCTGCATAAATTTTACCCATTTTGTATGTTTCTGATTCAACGTTTCTTGCCTAGTAATAAACTACAAAGCATGATTATCATTGTACATGACAAATTCTTTAGGGATTAGATAATGTCTCCATTTTTTCAAATCTTGAATCATTGCATACATTTTTTTGTCATACGTGGAATACATTTTCTTGGCATCATTTAGTTTCTCACTGAAATAAGAAACTGACCTATTGTCCTGACTCAAGATTGCTCCAATAACTAATCCACTTGCATCGCATCTCACCTGAAAATTTTTCCAAAATCTGGTAACACCAGAATTGACTGCTCTGTGATTTTCTCCTTCAACACTTTGAAACTTTTTTCAGCTTCCTTTGTCCAATTGAAGGACTTGTGTTTCTTCTTCACAGTTTCTAGCATGGGTGCACATATGCCACTGAAGTTTCTGATGAATTTTCTAAAAAAACTCGATAACCCATGAAAAATTCTTACCTCAAATATGATGCTCGATGATGAACATTCTCTGATCACTCTCACTTTTTATGGATCCATATTCAATTCATTTGAAGAGATTACGAAACCCAAATATATGAGCTCCTTCTTCATAAAAAAACTCTTCTTCATATTTATCAACAATTTCTCTTGCTGCAACCTTTCCATCACTGATGTCAAATGTCTTAAGTGTTCCTCCTTTTTCTTACTGAAGATTATATGTCATCCAAATATTCATTAACCTCATAAATTTTCTTGGTGCATTTGTTAATCCAAATGACATGACCATCCATTCAAACAATCCTTCATTTGTATTGAATGTTGTTTTCCATTCATCTCCCTCTCTCATTCTTATTTGATGATATCCTCTCTTCAAGTCTATCTTGGAAAAATATCTTGCTCCACTCAAAGATTCCATCAAATCATCCATCCTCGGTAAAGGAAATTTGTATCTAATGGTTATCTTGTTGATGGCTCAGGAATCTGTACACATCTTCGATCCCCCATATTTCTTTGGACTCAATACAGTCGGTACTGCACATGGGCTTAGGATTTCCTTGACTAACCCTTTATCCAACAACTCCTGGACTTGATTTTTGACTTCCTCATTCTCTCTAGGTGTCAACCTATAATATTCTTTGTTTGGTAAACTAGCTCCTGGAATAAGGTCAATATGATGGCTTATACTCCTGATGGGTCGCAATGAGTATGGTAACTCATCCACGACTATATAAGCAAAGTTTTCTAATAGTTCCTAGATTTCTATAGGAAAAGCTCCTACAGAAGTATTTGTAAGGATAACTCTGGGCTTCCTCACTACAACAAATTGTATTTCTTTCTCCTTCTTGACTTCATTCAAGAGCTCCTTCCCACTCATGAGAAGTATGTTTGAACTGACTTCTGTCTTTTTCTCTTTGTCTTCTATGGTAACAACATATGTGTTCTACCATTCTTTTCTAGGGTATATGTATTCTTTCTTTCATCATGAATAAATTTTCAGTCATACTGCCATGACCTCCCCAATAAAATATGAAAAATATCCATAGGAATTACATCGCACAATATTTCATCCCTATAATATCCTATTTTAAATTCAACTTGGCATTGTTGACTTACCATGACTTGATGTCCTTTCTGCAACCACGATACCTTGTATGGATTTGGATGTACAATTTTTTTTAGTTCTAGATTCTCCACCATCTACATGGACACTAGATTGTCAGTGCACCCACTGTCTATGATCACCTTGCAAACTGTATCTTTCGACTTGCAAGCAGTTATGAACAGGATTGTTCGCTGAACTGGTTCCTCTGGTTCCTTTTCTGGTTTAAGAAGAATCTTCCTCATCATGAGGTTTATTCCTCCTTTTGCTGCTTCAAATTCCACATGTTTTTGTGCTTCAACAATGTGTGCTTCTCCACCTTCTCTTTTTCTATCGGGACATTCCCAATATTTGTGTCCTTCCTTTCCACAAGTATAACATTTAACCATGCCTCCTCTGGATCTTCCTCTTCCTCTACCTATGGAAAAATAATTCCTTCCTCCATGTTGTCCTTCTTTAGAACTTCCACCCTTCTCATGGTGACTATGTTGTTTTTCAACTTCAGGTTTCGACTTCTGGAACTTCTCTCTACTAGTTCCCTTGCCTCTGCTTGAATTTCCGCCTTTTCTTCATTGGCTTTTCTTCCTGGCCAATTTTTCTTCATCTTTCAAGGCTACTTGATAAGCATCCTCGTATTTACTGACATAAATCATGTTGATCTCCTCTTGGATTTCATATCTTAGTCCATTGATGTATCTGGGTGTCTTCTCATATTCATTCTCTTTCTGTCCAGCCTTGATGTTCAGTTGGTAAAATTATTAAGTGTACTCTTTCAATGATAAACCCCTCTGTTTCAGGTTCTGCAATCTTCAGTAAATATTGATTTGGTAATCCTTTGAGATAAATTTGGATTTCAACTTAACTACCATATTATCCCAGTTTTTAATTTCCTGCATACCATTTCTCCCGCGTTCGGCTTGCAGTTCATCCCACCATAACGCTGCATGAACTTTCAATGTTGTCACTGCATGATTCACCATCATGTCTTCCTCGATATCTTCGTAATTGAAGTATTTGTTCATAGCATGTACCCAATCTAAATATTATTCCACTTCCAAATTTCCTTCGTACATAGGTACCTCTATTCTTCCTCTGGCTCCTATCTTTGAATTTTTTTTTATCAAGCAATCTATTGCAGCATCCTCTACTACATTTTATTCACCCTCTTCTTCTTCTCTCTCTCAGCTTCACTGACATCACCAATATATGGTGCTCTTCTTTGTGCTGTCTCCATGGAATCCAATCTCATTCAGAGTTGCCTCATTTCTTCTTCCATTTCTTCATTCTCTCTGTGCCTTCTGGGTGGCATGATTTTCACTACGTCACCTACAAATAGGAATCAAATTCTTGATACCACGATTGATACCAACTTCCATCCTTTCTCCTTTTGTCTGCTGTCTGCAAACAGACTCAAAATCGACTCCGATACCACTTGATGCAACCCCCCTATTCCCCCATAGGGCTGAGTGACCTCCCAGTCTTGGATCTCTAATTCTCGAGTCAAAAGATTCTTTGTAACCTTAAATTTACCCCTATGTATCTAAACACATCCTCCCTCATCTTCTTGGTGTAGTTATGACAACAACCCATGACCTTCCCCTTTTGCTCTGTGGGAAAACTCAGAATGTTGACATTAGCTCCCTTTCGGATAATCCCTCACTTGATATGACCTAGGGCTATGACCATGTGATTGCAGGAACGATCATAAGAGGTATGGAGTTAAACCACTTTTGGGCCTGCAATGCTCCTACGACCTCCACGCATCCCCTTGGTGAAACCATGGTTCAAATTGTGGCCCACCTTTGATTCCTTAACCTCCTCGCAACTTTTTCCCCCGCAATGACATGTGATCATCGATCTCATGATATTGAAAATAGTGTCCAAATCAACGCTTCAAAATATGTGCCCTTATTATTTACGGACCATATATAATTCCTCTAAATCAATAGTTGAGGCTCTCTTCGCAGTTTCAGACTCCAGGAGTTTGAAATATCAAACTTGGCTTCCTTCCGTACTTCACTTCTCCAGAATTGGCGATATATGGAAGATTTATCATCTTTCAAAGGTTCCAAACCTTTATTCTCCCGACGAATCTGTCTCTAGGATCTCATCAACATCCGTGAAAAGTGTTATGTCTTTGAAGCTTCTATCCTTGAAATGATTTCGATCTCCCATGCACACTTTGCGTTCTTGGAATTTCGAATAACTCAGTTCGAAGGATTTTCTTGAAAAGAAAATGCTTCTCACCCACCTGGCATTCTTCTCTGATGGTTCTTTGAAGCTTGTTGGCTTCTTGACACTGTGCACACCTTGCACCTGGTCTAAGTTTCTATGATTCTCTCTGAACTTCTATGATTCAATGCGAGACTCAGTCGACGCACTCCTTTCATTCGAGATACACATCTTGCATACAAGTATCATAAGAGAAATGATTGAAACTCTACCAGATTCGTCATGAACTCATACAGTTAATATCTCGAACACTCATACATGAACGAACTGTAATAAATCATACACACATAATAACATTCACTCAATCACACATGAAATGAACACAGTCCAAGGATTTGGGACAATTTTTGTCTATCCTATTCATTCATGAAAAACAAAATACATAGTGTTTCTGCTACTCTACTCTGCTCTATTGATCTCTCTATTATGTCTGTCTCTTACAATACAATACTGAAAACTTATCTAAGGACCAGCTCCATGAGCTCTCTCATCCTTTTTTAAAATCTATCATTTCAAATTAAAATCTATTACCTACTCTGTCCTATTACAATAACCAACAATTATTGCCAGATAGAGTCGACACTCCATATCTGCAATTTCTTACAATCCTTCAATACTTTACAAACAAGTTACATTTTAAAATGTTGTTTACAAAAATATCTCAACAACTGATTAAATTCTAAGTTAAATGCTTGATTTGAAACCCTACCATTGCTGAGATGTCATTCATCTGCCTCCACTCATGTGTTGTTGACTTTGAAGGCGATGCTCCTACATCATAAAATAACAATACTAATGTAATATTCCCCAATTAAGGGGTAATGTGCCATGATTTATGGGTTAACATAATGGACCTCTAAAATTTATCTCTGATGGATGATTGAACTCCTCTAAATATCCCCTCCGATTGATGGTTAATATTCATCGTCAAAACTCCTATTGGATGTAACACGTTGAATACTTCCAAGCTGTAGATATTTCTCTTTTGATATCTTCCCTTGATATGGATTCCTTTGTATCGAAACAATATTATCATACTTTCTCTAGGTATATCCTATGGTCAGACTCTGAACACCAAACAATCCCCACCATTGATTTGTAGTAATATCTATGGTCCCAATTCATTAGTATCCACTTCCTGTGCCAGGTCTTGTCGGGTGACTTGTACATATGTGCCAAATGTATGCCATGTGTCTCACTCACAACCATGGATCCCACTGCTAACTGTGCACTTCACAATCACTAATATTAACTCATCACATGTATCTATTGACTGCAACGTGTTTTTCCAAGAGCCATTGATCTAATTCACTCTGAATAGATGTTGGTCATTCGTTAGTGTTGTTCTATTGGAGTTCCTCCAGCTTATGGAATCCGATGGATCTACTTCAAGAACAAATAATATTCCACCATATGTCACTTTCATAGTCATTTATCTGACTACTCCGAATTCATCTGGACCATCGATCATAAGATTTATTCTATTGAGAACTCCGATAGTTTAATAACTCTAATAACATATTTCCATGTGTTACACCTAGATTCCTTGATCTCGATTGCATCAAACAAACCTCAAACTTATGTCAGGGTCTTCCTTCCATTAATTTGGATCATTGGTTAGAATTCTCTCATCGAAGTATCCTTAGATATTCCCTCTAAATACATAACTCTGGAACACTTGACGTTATCACATCAGACTCTGAACATATAAAAAATTATGGCCGTTGATTCTTCCAATGATCAATGGTCACAATTCAATATCTCTTCTTTGTGATTCTAATCCTATCCATCCAATATTAAACTCATAAAAAAAAGTCTCAGTATGATGAAATCAACTCTCACAATTGATTCCTTGGCTTGATCTAATGGCTCCTATTCCTCGATGCCTATAAGGGTTTCTTTCATTGTTCTTCAAAGGGATTCGATCCTTGATCACTATTGGTGAGCAAGGGGCAGACCTGGGGTTAAGAATTAAATTACAAACAAAACCATTAGACACCGACCCTTTCGACATCACCTATAGAGCAAGTGAATTCTCACCAAAGGAATCTAGAGGAGCTGTAGGAACCAAGGTTCTGTAGTGCTGAGGGGAAGTGAGGCATCAATTGGGTCCTTT